>JAOWBL010000008.1:5195036-5206683 GCA_028564865.1 Zenarchopterus dispar | reverse complement strand
GGAAGATGTGTTTTCAGGGAGTGTGAGGGTGGGGAAAAATATGTGGAGGTGTTGCAGAGTAATGTTAGTGTGTGTGTTGGATGGGCTGCAGGCTTTAAGAGGCAACTAGCTTTCCAACATTTAGTCCCCACGCTACTTCTGGACTCTCTATTGCTGAATGGTACTGCTTGGTGGAGCACAAACCTCCTTCTCCTTCTTTTTAATCCCATTTTCTGCTATCCATTTCTTTCTCTGCTTGCTTTCCTCTCCATCTGAGTCCCCCTTTTCTCATGTCTCTGTCTGTTCCTTTCTTCCCCTCCCTCTCTGTCTGGCAGTAAAGGCTGATGGAGTGTGAAATTAGAAAGTGTATCATATTCTGCTCAGTGGCTCCATGTCCTGAGCTATAAGCTACAACTAGTCAGAGTGAAAAATAACATGCAGTGAAACAGATACATTAACATGGTTTAGTGTGTGGATGTGTGAGTGTTTGTGCATGTGTGTGGTGAAAAAGCAGATAGGGAACAGTTTAGGCTGTGACAGCTTATCTAAAATTACTTATCTCACGGATGATACACTACCGCTTCTTCACAAACTACCGAGTCAAGCCGGGATTAAAAGTACGGGCACATATATTCACATCATATTCATTTGCTGAGTGCACAAAATGTGAATAGCCTGCTGGAAACACAGATTTCATAGCTTTGATAAGGAAGGAACACAGTGAGAGCTTGAAGAACGTAGAATGGAGGTCATATCATTGGCTAAAAATACTTGCACACCTGCTAAATCAATTTACATAATTCACATATTCCTCCATGGTTACATGACACACACTTGCAGTACCAAGTATTTGACTGATAAAGATGTGATGGCCTTATAATCTTATCCCTGTAATAGCTTTTTCGTTATTCTCAATTGTCTCCAGGATCCATAACAATGACTGAGATCCAGCAGCTGATTTACCAACTAATAAATCCCTGACCTTCACTTTTATGCATGTCTGTTACAACCTAATCTATGTTTTTCTAATGTGACCGTGCATGTATTTGTGTGTGTTTACCTGCGTCAGACCAGACACTTGTCCTCTTTGAAGTGGTTTAGCAATGGAGGGAGTGAATGGTTTACTGTCTTCTACTGGCTGGCCTTTCATGAAGTGCTTTCCTGCCTCATAGATGTCCACCTCAATCATCTTACCTTTGAATTCCACCCTCTTTGGTACCAGGACCTGTAAATAAAAAGAGATAAGTATTAATTAAAAAAAAAAAAACAGTATATCAAAACAATGTTAGGTTATGTTTTAGGATCCCAATATGGCAGTGACCGAAGGAAAAAAAAAGTGACGTTAATAATCAATATTCAGAGAGAGATACCATTTAGTGAATGGTTTTACATCACTAAGATCACTGAAGGAATGGTGGTAAATAAACATGTGTTTTACCAAAAGATCTGTACACTGCACACTTTATCCTAAATTGTCAGTTATATTTTTAATCAACTACTGCTCAAAACAGTGGTTTTTCTCCACATTTCAATTTGGCTTGTCTTTGTTTGCCTTAAAAAAACAGTGTTTCATTTTTAAAAACCTTCAAGGTCGAAAAGTACAGCAGCAGCTGGGAAATAAACCATAGGGATTTGCATTTGACTTATTATTTCACCATGGCAACTACAAACCTCGGCTGATCACAGCAGGATGTACGAAAAAACAATGAATTATAATTACACCTTTGTGTGATTTGGAATTTGTTCTTAATGAGTTGTCCTTATAAAAATAAAAAAAAGATTGTGTGAAAACCCCTTTTTCTTCAAAACAAGTTTCAAACCAAGCATAAGACTGACAGACTCAAGATAATATTGGCACAATTATAGCACTGATTTATTCCTTTTCTTTGGCTCTTGTTTTCAGATCAATCTTTTCTGAACACTAATTAGATGGTTTGTTTGGTGTGATTATTGCTGGGTTTTATAAGTGGAGTTGTGCAAGGTTATGGAAATTATAAATCTCAACTTAAGCACAAGTTTTCTTTGTACATGTACAATGATTTACTCCAAGGTAAAATAAAAATTCTCTTTATGTATGGAACAATCAGCCAAAGATTGAATACATTATAATATTGCCTCTAACAGCCATTAAGTCATCGAAGTACCTTGATAAACTAACACTAGAGCAAAGCCACAATGCTCGCCACTGTTTCTGATGTGCTTCCGTCATCCCATAAACAACCACAATTCTTTACAGTTCCTACATTAGCAATCAGCTTCTTTGAAAAAGTGCTGCTCCCACATATGTTTTATTGGCTCTAACTGTGAAGCTGCAGTTTCATTGGCTGATACTTGTATTGATGCATAAAAAGTTGAAATGCTCCCAGCGCAATGCAAAGAACCCACAGTTCAGTTTAGGAATGCTTGATGTAACCTCAAACTGAATAAAAAGAAATATGAAAGAAAAAATAGTTATGATGTTATTTCAAATGATGTCAACAGGCTATTGTCATGATGATTTGATACAAAAGCAGTAGATGACAAGCAGAGCCTTTGAGGAGCAAAGATTAATAGAAGAGCTCCACATTGTTTACAAATATGAGAAAATGATCATTATTTGTTATTTTTAAGTTGCTCAAAGAAAGCACATTTCTCCTTCACTGTATAATATGATTATTTAGTTGAAGGAACCTCAAGGGGTTTCAGTGTGCAAAGACCAGAGGTGCAAGCCTAAGCTGAACAACTGTGATCTCTTATCTATCAGATGGCGCTGCATTGAGAACACACATTCATAAATAGTTAATATATTTACAGGGGCAAGGGCTTACTTTTGAAAAACTTTATCAAGCAATTTAATGAAGTGCTATATTCACATAGTCCTCTCAAAACTGCTAAAAAGAAGCCTCAATCTTGTCCCTTATTAAACTTGTACAGAGGTGGCACCAACATCTCTGGGTCAGAGGCATCTATAACGGACCACCATGCTGTGGCAATATGATTTGTTACCAGATGAATCAGTGTTACAAATTATTTTTTATCTTTATTTTCTTTAAGAAATGTACCTTGTGTGCTATGTAGAAAAGATTAAATAAACCATACAGGTTTATCCACAACAAGTGCAACCCTTACACTTAAAGACAATATCTTTCCCTGGTATTCCATGTTTTTTTTTTTATTTTAACAAAACAATGCAAAGCTAAATTCTGCATATTACAAAGACATGGCTGAGGACAATAAGGGTATGGATATCGGCCTGCCTGTACTACACACCAGTCTCCAACAGTGAATGTGTTTCAAATTAAAAAAAAAAAAAAAAAGAAAACAAAAGGATCTGCATTGTTGCACACCATAGGATATGTTTGCAGGAAGAATGGGACAAAAGAACAACTGAAAGTGCTCATCACATAGTCTTTTTATGCCAGAGGAGCTTTAAGTGCTGTGAGTAGTAATGACTACAAAAATCAGGAATTCAAAGATGATACTAATTATTAAATACTCTTTTAGCTTTCCTCTTTTCATATAAAGATCAAAGACCAATATAAGCGGGCCTGGACTTAGCTGGAATTTAATTTCTCATGTCAGCAGGGTGGCTACATGCTGACTCACATCTTCTGGTGGTCTGCTTAACAATCACAACTCACTGACAGCGCAGACAGCATCATATGAAGTGATAGAGAGATCGCCTCTGGTGAGATGGCAGAACTGCACCGGCCTCTGTGTTAACCCGCCAGTCTTTATCCAGCTGGTGAAATACGATACGAGAGGGAACACAGGCCTAACAGACACCCAGCTAGCACTACACCTGCCCTGTCACACCTCCAGCTCAACTGTAAGCATGTGCATGTGTGTGCTTGTACTACTATCTACAGCAACCATACTACAAGTAAAGACGTGAATCAGCATGGCTGCGGGGTAAGTAGCTGTGTGTTTCTGTGTTAGTGATGGTCATTCTAGGCTCATAAAAGTGATGATTAAATGATGAAAGAGCATGTCCAATTTCATTAGAAACCCCTTCTCCTACTTTCAATTTCAACCCCCACACACACAGGTTGGATACCTATTACAAGTGCTGGCACAGGTCAACATCTGAACATGTGCAACCAGGAGACCTGTTCATACTTTTCCTTATCACCCATTTTCCGCTACCCAAAGCTCACCCTCTACGCATTTAACTTCTTTTCTTTCTAGTCTCTGTACTTCTCAGCCTTTATTCAAACCAACACTGATGTGTTCATTCTGAAAAACAGTTATATAGATCAGGGTAAATGGGGATAAAAGAGATACACCATGAAAACAAGTGGACCAGGTGTGAGCACAGCCTTTGATGGTAAAAGAATTGACTACAAGTGTTTTTGTATCCGGTGGGCGTATACATTTCCCTTAGGGGGACAGATTTAGTGACAAATTGGTGTATAGTTTTAATACAAAGTTCTTTCTTTTTTCAAGTAAAAAAAGTAAATTACGCGCACAAGAGGTATTGCGGGTAAAGACATCAAACACATCTTTTAAGTTCAATCAACTGACACTCAAGCCTGGATATGCAGAAATTCACACTTGTATGCAGGAGTGTGCACTCAAACAACACTTGCATGAGCTGAGCAACACTTGTAACTTAAGTTTATAGCCTGAAGAATGAGGTGCAAAACAGGAGGAAGAGAGGGAAGGACAGGGGAGGAGAGTGGAAGAGGAGAAAAATTATTACCATCCCCTGCCCTCTCAGCTAATAAAAAGCATAACTTCAAACATGTTTCTGATGATGGTTAAAGCAGGAAGAAATTGATTTATTTGAAGATGTTTTAAAGTGAATTTTTGTCAGGTTGACTGGATGTCTTTGAAGCCATGTGAGGGTGTGTTTGTGTGTACACATGTATGTGTGTGTGTGTGTAAATTTCATGTCTTTAGGGCTAACCTTAATGTTAGTACAGTGGGGGGGTGGGGGGAGTAAAAAGTATTGCTGTTATCAGCTGCCAAATGCTCTCATGAACACCGTAGGGTGTGTGTATGTATGTGTGTGTATGTGTGAGTGTGTTTGATATTATAGCTAACCTACTTTAGTCAATACAAGCTTAAGCCTCTGACACCTGCTGTGAGTACTCCTGTAACAGCCAAAGCAAACCCTCTGATCTGTTTCTCTAAGTGTGAAAATGTGAAAATGAGGAAGAGTTAGTTTCCCCCTTAACAACTCTAATACACACACAAAAAAACCCATCAAATGTTAAGTGTTTTACAGTTGTTTTCCCCCTCTAAGCTATTTGCTCTGCTGAATTTGTTAATATTAGGATTCATCACACATGCAGACGTACAATGAATAATATATATGTATATATATACATATATATATATATACTTATATATATGTATATATATATATGTATATATACATACACACACACAGATAGATAGATAGATAGATCAAATATGAGCTTATATGTATAAGCTCAAATTTGTCCTATACTTTAAATGTGATTTATATTTACAAAACAACAATTAAGCCATACAGTCTTGCAGTTAACCCCACCTGGATTGAACCAAGCAAAGAAGTAAAAGTCTCTCATTGCAAAAGTACTGCAGTGAATGTGATGCTTTAGCTGGTAACAAGTGATTTAAAAACGTCAGACGACATACCCTGTGGTCGTAGAGAAAGCAGTTTACAGAAAGATCACATTATTGGTCTTCATCAAGCAAACAGCACAACCAAAGAATTAGCTGAAACTAGTAAAACTGCTCTTAAAACTTACTAATACAATTAGAAATCACTTAATCGATTGATGAAATCTAATTGAGGAAAATCAACATTTCCACATCCATGATATGAAGAAAATTGCGACTAAATAGCTGTTGCCTTGTCCAGCCTTAGACAAAAAAACACTCATCAGTGAGGCTATTGAAATTAAAGGCTTTAATTTGCTGAAGAGCATAAAGGCGTCTGTCAGATGGAGAAAAGTCACATGACCTGCTACAAGCAGGTTTACTCTGTTTCACAATGATACCTACACAGGGTAATGAGTGGTTAATGAAATGATGAACCTGTCCTGCAGTATCATGACCTTGGTTGCTGCAACTGGACAGGTAGCAGTAGAATTATATTCCCAAAAAAAACATGCTAGATTTTCTGTTCATAATTCAATAAAACATCAGTTTCTTAAGGATAACCTAGCTCTGCATCGAGTGCCTTCCGTCCAGTGATCATGAGAAACCACATCATAAACATGCATTTCCACTTCATGAACATAAACCCTCCTCCCCGTCAGTGATTGGCTGGAGAAATATTTGTTATGGTGTTGGGGGCTCCGATTTATGGAGCCAGGGCTGATGGCTGACAATAAATACAGAAAATGAAATGAGTATATATATATATTGTGCTATGGCTCAAAGTTGATATATGGTCGATTATAGACACATTCTAACAATAATCTTACCTGTTCATAGAACTTGTTGTGAGCCACGTAGTATTGGGCATCAAAAGACTCTTCTGTCACCAGTACATGCTGCCGTTCTCCCACCTACAGAGTAACAAAGAAACAACAAATATGAGAAAATACATTTCCAATGCCTGATGAAAATCTCTTCACTATTCCCATACTGGGTGTGCATAACAGAAAATGTATTTTATTTATACATACATACATACATACATACATACATACATACACACACACACACATATATATATAGTTTTATTTGACAAAAACAGACTTCCTCACTCATGCTTTGATTCATTATCACAAATTAAATTTTTTTTAGGCATTGTATTTTACTGATATTCACTTTTTCATTACAATCTCAAGGTTTAAAACACACTTTTCTTTTAGTACATTTCTGAGAGGAGGGTGAGCACAATACAGTTAAAGAAAGAACTCAATTAAAAAGCTCACAAAGTACTGAAGTAAAATGTTTAAAGAAAACAGTCTATTGAGGAGATCAGATAATAATATAATAGGAGGCCTCCCAATGTGGGAAAGTAAAAGTTTTTTTTTTTTTTTTGAACAATGTTTTGACTCAAAGAAGGAGAAAAGGTGATGAAAAGGGAACATTCATGGCTAGATCCACACTTATATTTCTCAATGTTGGGAATGTTTACAGTAGTTGTCTCTCTGACCTAAAGCATCTCCTGAAGTGTTTTGATTGATGTGCAACTCATTTTGGTGCATCTACATCTGAACATCAGGTAACTCAGTCTCCTTCGTTGCGTCTAATTGCTCCAAGCACATTCATGCCAGCTGAAAACATTGTTTATGGCTTCCAGGCACATGAAAACATGCTAATGTTCCTGTCATGTAAGGAACCACCACAGAAAGTTCAGATCCAAGCCAGCAATTTGAAGAAACACTGCTGCAGAGAAAAACCACCTGTGTTTTCAACATGAGCAGCACATATTTGACAGTGTTAGGAACAGGGTGTCCTGTGGGCTCAGCAGGCAGCATTTGCATTTTAAGTCTTTCCATGATGAGTCCTGTTCTCTAAAACTGTGCTGACTGATCACTTCCTTAGTAATATGTCAGAGCCTTAGAAATCACGGCTCTGACATATAGCCTAAGGTCTTTCCATTTCTGCAGACACCCATAATCCTTGCTCATTTCATTCTTTTGCTTCTTTCCCTCTTTACTGTCTCTTGGCATTCCCTTTGTTGTTAATTCCCCTTCTATCCAATATAACTAACCTTCTTCTCCTTTACTCTTTGTTTTAATTTCTATTAATGTATGTATGTATGTATGTATGTATGTATGTATATATATATATATATATATATTTGTTTTTTCCTGTTTGGTATCATACTTTAGACATTTGTTATTTATGGCAATTCAATGACCTCAAGAGATTTATTTTTGTTTTCATTTCATTTGTTTTGACCTGTAAATAACCTAGTAAATAAAATGTGGATAAAATGTACTGTGGCTGCATCAAAATTCAGTGTTAGAATAACTCTATTAGTAATAATCATGATAATAATTGATGAACTGGGTCAACTTTGTGATGCATGGCATGTTCTGTGGAAAGGTACCAATTGGTATGAGGAGAAAGTTAGTCAGTGAGCTAATCATGTGATGGATGACAAGAAATGATGGCATCTCCTTCATGACTGGGATAAATGATTAAAAGAAGAAGCAAAGACTAACAACATGGCAGAGAAATGTGCAGTCACAAAATTCGGTCTAACATGCAAAAAAAAAAAATTATTTCTGTTAAATAAAGTACATGTTTGAATGAACCGATTGATATCGATACAGGTACATGCACACAGACACATACACATGCACACACACACAAAGTGTACAGTTTTTCTGTTACTTTACTTTGGAGGACAATATATTGTATATCTGTCCATTTACACAACTCTCAAGTGTACAAGTGCTCATTTTAGCATAATTGCATATACTGAAAACAGCAAATTAAGAAATACTTGGTCAAATTGTTTACGATATCACAATCCAAAATAAAGAATTTCTGTTAATTAATGTTATTAATAATCACTTTATTATAGTAACAATACAGGCTTATTATGAGAATCATTATTTGAGGATTTTCTATGCACAGTTGTATGATCTACATAAATTTGTATGCATATGTGAAATACATGTATTGATTTTGCTTTGTGTGACTGCCCATCTTTTCTTACAGATTTAGCCTCGTATTTACTCCATCTGTTGAAAAACATCAACATACCAAATACAGCATGAAAGCCTTTGCACACTGGGGCCTTTATTTACTTCCACCATCCAGAGACTAACATCCCGTGATATGCAGCAGATCCAGTGCAGATTTGTGGGATCGTGAGTTTAATTGATAATTAATCCTCATCATATCAAGAATAATGAGAGAACTGTGGCTTTGAATTCTAATCAACGTTTTCATTTGCACACCCAAACAATTTCTCTTCATCTGTGGCCTTTTAAGAAAGAAATGGATTTGAGCTCAAACAACAGTGAAATGTGAAAAAAGGTTTGGTTTTGTTTAGAAGAAAGGCATATTGTTTCGCAGTTAAAGATCTGCTGTAGACCCAGTTTTAGTCTATAAATGTAACTGTTATGGCCTATGAAGAAATGTGACCAAAACCATTTGGAAACAATGACAGTTCCTTCTGGGTCACCAAGTGTCCTTCTCTGATTGGCCACACCTACACTATATGGCCATTCGTGGAAGAAAACATACAAACATATCTTAACAACTATGTAAACAAAAGATGGATGTGGAACACCAAGCGCTGCTGATTTTTTTGTGCTTGCCACCAACTCTCATGCATTTAATAATACTGTAAATATCTACATTAGAAGGAGAAAAGCCATAAAGTTAAGTCTAGACTTTCCTACCCTGTTGATGGTTCTGTGATAGATAGATGTGGTGACACAATCTTAATACTTTTTTCTGACACGGTCTACAAAATGCTGATGTGGATTGTTTTCATCTTAAAGTAGCATTTTAAAGCAAAAATGTACTAATGTGGACAGAGTGTCTGGTTTATCTGTACAGATTCATAACCTCAATTATAACTAATTTGTCCTTCAGTAGGTAAGGCTGAGAAGAGTAAAAAAGATTAATTCCCCAAATGGAAAAATAAATGTCTCAAACACGGGTGTGGAGGAAACATCAAACATTTATTTCCTGCTTTTTGAGAGTCTTGAAACCCATTATGGAATGCTAACTGTTGCAAAATGATTTACAGCATTATGAAACTTGCACAATATTCTTGCAGTTTGGAAAATATTATGTAATTAATTAATTTACTTTGGTTGTTTTTTTCTTCTCTTTCTAATAATAAAGACCATTGGTGAGCAGAGAGAATGATGCTTTGTTCACCTCTTTATTGAATACTTTATATAGTGAAGAAGAACAACCCTGTGGTACTTATACACAGACTACTTTAGCAGAAAAACGTTCATGCATAAAGAATAGTTAATTATGGTATCCAAATTACTCACAAACCTTGCGAGATTATCACAACATATAATCACCACCACGCATACACACAAACAAGCACACACCAATTTCTGAAGCCACTCGTAGAATGAGACTTTGTTTTGTTTCCTGCAAACAATAGCTGTGGGCTTTGATTTAACAGGGCTAAAGAAAGATGCTCTGATCTTTAGGAGATTCCCTTTGAATGAGCTTCTTGAAAGATGAAAAAAAAAAAAAAAAACCTCCCCTGTTGGTTTTGGGTGTGTTGTTTTACCCTCGAAGTCAAATTCAAAGAGACTCAAACTTTTTAGACTTGGCCAGGAAAACTGAAGGGATTAAGAGTAGCTTTGGTTAAATGTTTGCAGGGCTAAATGTGCAATACCACAGATCAAAGTTATACAGACAAGATATCACCATAAATACTTTACACAGCAACACGGCAACAGTACAAGAAAGAGCATCTAAAACAGATATAGAAGATGCAAGGCGGTTTTTTTCTTTTTAGAATATCTCCTGATAACTTCTGAATAAAACAAGGAAATCCTAAAAATTGTTTTCAAATATTTCCCCTCATAAAAACATTTTTCAAAGCTCAGCAATCTTATTTTAGTATATGCTCACAAAGATAAACTCCAAGTCACTTTTTTTTTCCAACATATACCTCCAGTAGCCAGAGTTGTACCTATTCAGTAAATAAACTTTAGTTTGATCTGCCTCTTTTTAAAAAAAATTATGATAACCTGTAATAGTCTGGTAGATGTTAAGTTTTGACTGTTCTGTGCGGCCTGAAACCCTGTAATAAGCTGTTGAGTGTTACAATGAGCTTTTAAGTAATTTCCCTAAATGTTTCATAAGTCGCCATATGCTGGCTAAATCTCCACAGTGTGATGGGCCTTAATATGTACACAAGAATGTGAATAAATAACCCTTATGAAACTCATGTTAATATCATGATAAGAACACTTGTATTTACAATAGGATCAGAGGTGTCCATATACAACAGTGAGCTGGAGCTCTTTTTCTTTTTCCAATATGCATACATTAATTTACGTTGTCTTCATGGGTCTCCATATTTTGATAGAAATTATGACTACCAAAGACTGAAGAAATATTTTAGTTCACTGGAACAGGAAGCATCCTTCTCCTGGGTGGAAAGAGTACTGCACTGCCATTTGCCTCCTGGGTGTCCTCTTAGAGAAAGTTCATACCAAAATATTTTGAGAGAGCCAATCACTCACAAAACTTCATACCTGAACAAGATCACCAATGGTCTGACTTTATCACTTGCCACCAGATGATACCTGTGTATCAAGGGCTGTAGCACTGAGCAGCAAAAAATATTGAAAACTGCTTGTGAAATACAGTAATGTGATGTAAATGTATATCTCCTATGCCAACAACAGGCCCTTGGGGCTTTTGAATTGAATTAAATTAAGTGTGTGAGTGAAGGCCAGTAAGGTAGAGCAAGAAAGAAAAATCAATGATAGCAGAAGGAAGGCAATAAGAGCACATAAATAAATAAATAAGAATAAAGAGTAAAAGTTTGAAATAAGAGCAAGTTTTGGCCGACACGTATAGGCATACAAACAACTAAGCAGAGTGTTTCTTTAGGCTAGTTTAATACCAATTACCCTAATATACCTGTGCAAATACACACTGGGTCAAAGCCTCACCAGATGTGTGTGTATGCCCATTTCTGTGCCTTGAGGCACACGCAGACCTCTAATGTGCTCTTGGCTCCTGTAGCCTCCCCCATCCTCCTGCAAACCATTTGGGAAGTGTGAGAGGTTTCTGC
>JAOWBL010000008.1:5182246-5194936 GCA_028564865.1 Zenarchopterus dispar | reverse complement strand
AAAAAAAAGCTGAAGCCTGAATGCATATAGAGTAAAATGTTGTATGTATAATAGATACCCTTGGTGTCAGCCTTTTTCTTTTCAATAACATTCTGATTGCAACAAATTAAGAATAAATGATGCATTATCTTGGCCTCATTTATTTGTTCTTGGATGGGCATCCTTTTATTTTTATTCAGGATCCAACATGTGGTGTTACTGGCATTTTCTTATTCACTTGTATTTGCTTTCTGATATAAAAGGATGGGGGGAAAAACCATATGGTGCTCATATGGACATGCAGTACAGCTTCATTCAAGAGCTTATGAAGAGACTTTAAAGAAAGAGTTTTTAAAAAACCACAGCTGAGAGCTGCGCTAACAGTGTTTCATTAAATCTATGGTTTTAACACTGGGAATACATTTTATTTGTTCCCCAGCTGTGGAAGAAAAATAAAAGTAATGCGAGGAAAAAGCGTGGGACATGAGTGTTTGATGTGTAGCAGTTGGTAATGTGATCAGTTACACGAGGGCGATTCAGTTACAGCAAGTGCTAATGAGTTTGTTGATTAGATCATGTTTGGCTAAAGGGGGGAAGATGTATACTCTAAATATGTTACTGTAGTTAAAGGGAATCCACATTCATAGCTTTTCTCCTTCCACTTTTTTTCAACTTCTTTTTCAGAGTTGGATCAGTCTCCTCAGGCCACATCTGTAAATATCAATCAGACAAGTATCTCCCTTCACACAAAGACAGCATCGTTGTTTGCCAGACATGTGCAGCCTCACTATAGTTAAAGACAGTGTCATGTCTGAGTGTGAGGGCGATCCAGTCACAGCATACTAAAAAACAAAAAATCAATATTTATAATATGAGTCAAAAATGTACATGTTACAGTGACTAGAGTATCTAAGTTGTCTGTAAAAATGAGTGTGAGCATGCATGGTTCCGGTTCTATGACACGCTGATGGTCTGTCTGATGTGGCCTGCCTTGCGCCCCTGTGACAGCTAGGACAGTCAACCCCCCCGATCCTGAACAGGCTAGAGCATGTATAGAAAATGCATGAATTAAAAAGATGGATGGAGAAGCTGTTGTAATACATCAGGCTGCAATGATGTTCTTGGATTTGAAGGAGAAAAGCTCCAAAAGAACAAATGGAAAAATAGTGAAAAATAAAGAAAAGTTGTGGCAAGTAAAAGAAGAAGATATTCATTCAAATTCAAAAATTATTTATTAATCCTTGAAGGGAAATCAACTGTTCCCGTAGTCATGATTCAAGTCTCTTCAAAAAGCCATTGTAGAGGGTTATAGCTGTGGGCAGGAAGGATCTCCTGTAGCGATCTGAAGGATCTCTTGTAGCAATCTAAAGGATTTCCTGTAGTGATCTGTGTTGCAGCAGATCTGAAGAAACCTCTGACTGAAGACACACTGTTGTGAAAAGGGATGCTCAGAGTTGTCCATGTTCTTCTTCATTTTATGAAGAACAATCCTTCACACAATCTGGTCCAGAACAGTCCGCAGAACAGAGCCAGCCTTCTTTATCAGTTTGTTCAGTTTCTTTAAGTCACTGGCTCTGATGCTGTTCTTCCAACAGATGGCTGCAGATGTGACTGAGTTCTCCACAACAGAGTCAGAAAATATACAATATCTTGCTGCAAAGACTGAAGGACCTACGTTTCCTTAAGAAGTAAAGTCTGTTCTGTCCTTTCTTATAAACAGCATCAGTGTTGTATCTCCAGTCCAGTCTTTTGTTCGGTGAACGCCGAGGTATTTATAATCCTCTGCCACCTCCACTTCCGTCTCTCACGATGGAAAAACGATTTGATTTAATCCTGGCTCCCTTAAAATCCACAATCATCTCCTTTGTCTTATTCACATTCAGGATGAGATGATTGTTCCTACACCATGCCACAAAGCTGTCTACTAGTTCTCTGTACTCAGTCTCTTGTCCATCAATGACACACACCACAACTGCAGAGTAATCTGAGTATTTCTGCAGATGACAGGACTGACTTGTACTAGAAGTCTGATGTGTACAGTGTAAAGACAAATGGTGAGAGTACAGTCCCCTGTGGTGCTCCTGTGCTGACCCATAATGTCCTGCTTTAATCGATACCTACAGTTACATATCCAGCCTGGAAACAATTCACACATGACACCAGCATCTTTAATACACACACTATTCTTCTATTTGAAAAATAATGATAAGCATAATGAGGACAGTAGTTAGTAATTTATAATAAAAGGAGAATGTTTAACTTCTTTTTTTTATTTCATGCCTCCAGTTTTTCTAGAGGATGAAAAATAAATTATTTTGGAAGACTGAAGACTTCCAGAAAGACCTCAGGTTGAAAAAAGACTTTTCGAAAACGCGGTCTTAGGTGTGGATGGGTAAAGGTGTTAGGTGAGACTGCTTGAAGATGAGTCCTTCTTGTTCACTTTTGACATGTACTGTCATTCTCCTCCTCTGAATTGAGACCCACGCTTTGCTTCTCATAGTATGTTACTTTAATCTCTGTCTCATCTGTGTATCTCTCCACTTCTTTTGCTTCTCTGCAGTACTTATCTACCCATCTCTAGCTCACTCTGCTCACAGAAGGCTCTTCTGATCCACACAATCCTGTAATCATCAGCCTTGTCCTTCTACCATCCTTTTGTTCTTGTTTTTATGTGATTCCGTTCCTGTTCCTCTGCCAGAGGGCTACACAGAACCTTCAAATCCTCTTTTATTTTATTTTCTTTGACTTTCCACGTGTCCCTTAGTTCTCTGTCTCTTGCTCCTTTTGTTTTATCCAATGGGAGAATACTCACTAATCATTCAACCTCCGCTACCATCCTCCCGGTTACAAGTCTGCCCCTCCACATTTCTGTCTTTTTCTTTTCCCGCCTGGAGCACCTTGAATGGCAGCCACATTTACTGCATTGCATTTCAATACCACTCTTCCCTTCTGCCATTCCATCACTTTTATTATTAGTCTCTATTCTGAGATGCTCACCTGTGCATCTCTGACACAGATGCAACTACAGGTAGTGATGTCTAATATGTAGAGTTTTGTTATTTGAATGACACTGCATATGGACAAAAGCTTTAATTTTCCAATTAAAAATGCATACATTCCGTCAAGTAATGTAGCAGAAATAATTTGACTTGCTAAAAAAAACAAAATAGCAAAAGTCTCAACAGGCATAACCTTTTTCATAAATGAGTTTCATACAACAATGAATGTGTAGCATGTACGTTCTTGCCTTTGTCTGTTTAGACATGTGTGCGAGTGCAGTCAGCTCAAGAAGCTGATCATGTATGATGTCAATGCCGTGCAAGCCCAATCAAAAGAAAGCTACTTTGTGTACATGCCTGTGGATTTGTGTCTGTGAATGATGAACAAAGGTTTGTTATCATGACGTCCATCTGCTGTTGTCGCCAGAGACAGGTGCTGCATCTAACGGGAACTGACGTTACATGCAGACACTTCTATGCACCTACAGATTTCAATATGGGAGCAGTGTACACAGCCAGAGACCAATGTGCTCAATAAAACAGTTACACTGTGATTCCAGTTTCACTTCAAGTTTTGGTTGGACCTCTTACATAATATCTATACTTATGTGTATTAGTTGCTACAGATTCCATCCCATGTAAAATTATGCAAACATTTTCCCCTAAAACAACTGTTTATATAGGGTATAGTTATACATTCACATCTCATTTAGTTTCCTGAATGTCTTGTTCTGTTACGCTAAGTAGATCCATTCTCCCGTGAACAGGGAATAACTTTTTTTGGTACTACGTCTGACATCATCCACTGTGTTTTTGGTCAACCGTAAGAATAGAAAAGGTTGATATTTTCATTGAATATCGCATATTGCTCAGTTGTTGTCTGAAATAAAACTGATAAAAGTAGAATAAAACTACCAGCTCAAACATCATAGCAAAGAAAAAAACTAAAGATAACTTTGCCAAAGAAAAGGAAAAAATGAAATGCAAAATGTGACACATTATATTGTGTCATTCACAAAAATGAAGCAAAATTCAAGTATGTGAACCACTAAGTTCACTTTAAGTTTGAAAGCCTGCAGAACAAGCCCTCTTTAGTAGCAATACTTCTTTATTTCTCTGATGTTTTACATCTTTATAAAATGACATGGTCTAATATATCATGTGTTGCTTTTCCTCTGAAGTTATAGTTAGCTGGTTATAAGACAATATAAGTACTAGATGAATGTTTAAAATCTCCTAATGCATTAAACCTTTTGGTACACGGCTTCGTTTTCAGTGTATATGTATACACAAAGATATTACATAAAAAATATATAATTTTACTTAATATTTAAATAGCCGATAACTATTTACAATTATTAAAATATCAGTACTGAAAACATTTGCTTTTATTGAATCATTCTATTGTCTGTAAGCTTTGTTTGTAACTCTTCCTACTCTTAAGCATCAATTAAATTTCCCCTCAGGGATCAGTAAATACCTAATGGAGATCTTTTTCTTTTCACATCCTTTTACTGTCAGTCCCTCAAGCCAATAAAGACCATACTGATATAATAAAGGGGTGAAAAAAATTATAATCTCAATGTGGCAAACAGAACTTGTGATCACTAAAATGCAGTGTTGAATTTTCCATTATTATTACTAGGTGCTCATTAATCAGGTGCAGAACCTTAGAGGTCCCAGACAGCAACTTAACCATTAGCTCAACCTTAATACCTGTTCAACTGCCTTTAACCAAGTGTTGTTATTGTCTCCCCTGATATGTCTGAGAGTATAGTCTCGAATGGAGACAGTGGATGGAAAACGCATCCATGCATGTGTCTGTGTCTTTGCGCTGAGATAAATGATAGTGAAACCAGAAAATAGAGCTACGAGTTTCTGGCAAGCTGTTTAACTTTGACAGCTGCTGCACTGGTGCCACATGGGTAATAGAGTTTTTAACCAATTACAACCTGGGGAAATTAAAAACACTGTCCCACTAGAGTATCTAATCTCCTACTCTATCACTTTGTCTTTTTTTCTCTTTTCCTCCTGCAGCTGCTCCTTCTCAATGTGTCCTAACCAAGAGACACCCAAACACACACATGCACACAGCCTCCATTCAGTGAGTCCATTTATCAAGGCTAAGTTCTAGTCACTTGGGGATGATTATGGAGATCCAAGCTAATAACGCTCACATCCCTTTATTCTCAACATGCTCCCTTTTCTCCCTCTATCCCTGTGGTCCCTTATTCCCTCCATCTGTGTCTATTCTCCCATACATCCATTTTCACACACATCATTTATTATAGTAGGTATTAGGTTAGACCCACAAATACCACAATGCACCTGGACCTCATAGCAGGTGGGTGCTCTTTTTTTTAAATTTATTTTATTTTTTTTTAAATAAACTATATGCACTTTGGCTAAATACCTTTGTTTATCTCATTTATTGTGTGTTGTATGATGGCTGGATATCACATTTCTGAAGATGAAACAATAAAAATATCAGTATTATTCATTTCAGACACAAACATAAAATTGGTTATGTGACAGCTTTTTCTCTAAGCAGCCACTCAGGTGTTTAACCAGCAAGGTTTTATGATTTTTGGTGAACCTGATCATATGTGCTTCATTTTTACTTTGATGGTAAAAAATATAGGAAAAAAAAAGTTGTGTCTGAGTCTCATACTGAGTGAAACTGCAAACTCTGAGCACTGATTTCACTGTGATCAAACTGATTTCCGCTCGACCAAAACTGATTTCCGCTCGACCAAAACTGATTTCACCTCAACCAAAACTGATTTCACCTCGACCAAAACTGATTTCACCTTGACCAAACTGCACACCTGACAGCCTGACATCTTCATAACACCAAGCTGTCCTAAGTGGTAGAGGTTGTGGTAGATGTCCTAAGTGGGAGATTCTTCTCCCCACATTACCTGCTGGAGACAAGCCCTTGTTTCTTTCTGTCTCTTCTTGTTCTCTATACATTTTCTTATCCTTCCCCCTGTTTTACTTTCTTTATCTCTGGCTTCTGTCCCTAATCCATCTAGTTCTTCATCTCTCCCTCCTGTGGCTATTCAACACAGTTGTGTTCCAGACAAACCATCTGGTGCACTTTATTAATGACTGACCCTACACGGGTTAGACGTCGCCTTGCTGCCACCACTCGCAGCGTGTGTGTGTCCATGTATGTGCGTAAAAACAGGTGCATGCCGTCTGATGAAGTGATGTTGTGTGCACTTTAGCCACTGAAGCAGGTGTGCTGGTTACAGGAAGCATAACATATTTTTTCTGACTCCCTGTCAAGGATAAATATACAGAAATATGTTGCCTTTGTGCTTCAAATAATTTGAAATTACTCTGCTCTGACTTCCTTGCTTGGCATGAATATCAATATGAATAAATAATAAAACTAGATACCAATACAGGTTTATGTGTTTAAAAAATGCTGATTTAGCAAGACTTGTGCAAAACAAGTAACGCATCCCTGTCTGATACTGAAACAGCTGCCAGCAGAAAGAAATCTTGAATATATTTGTGCTGACATGCAAAGTGTACCAATAAAAACATGAGACCAGATGGAAAAAAGGGAGAAAAGAGGGGAAACATGAACATGGCAATGTGGTTGTGTGGGGGTTGATCCCTCTAAGATATACTCCACTTCTCCTCAGAGGATCAGGAGGAGGAGAAAAAGAGAATGACTTATGAAGATGCTCTACTTGAGAGAGATGTGTCAACACTTTGATGGTGACGACTGAGAGTAGAGATGCAAGAAGAGACTTAACATACAGCACAGGGTACAGCATATGTAAGAGGTTAGACAAGAGAAAAAAGGTCAAAGTATAACATTTGAAATACAAGTACAATATAAATAGAACGTGTGTCGTGGTAATGCTTTCACAATCTAAGAACTGTTGCAGTGGGTTGAATGATAATGTTCAGCATCTTTGGAAACAGAATCCTCATACTTGGATCATACAAGGACAAGAGAAAGCATGCAGATTTAATTAAGGAGGTGGTAAAAAACAGCGTACATACATGTACATGTACACACTCACACATACATAAATATGTTATACATAAACTCTACACTCGCCCATCATCTGTGAGCGCTTGCCCTCCTCAAGCTTGGGTCCTCCACCAGAAGCCTGAGAGCTTCGATGCAGTATTCTGCTGTTCCTAGAACTATGGACTTCTGGGCTGAGATCTCTGATGTTGTTTCTGGAATCTGGAGTTTCTCCCAGCTCAGAAGTGACAACTCTGAGTGCTGCATTTACCACTGACAGAAGCATTGCCTTCTTCCTTCAACCTTTTCTACCTTTCCAGCTTTCATGTAGAGAGACTAGCTGATGGTTGTTTCCCTTTGAAACTGGCATCCATAGCTTCACATTGGTGCTTGGTTCCTCCTGGGTTACTTCCAGTTGCCTTCTGGGCTGTTCTCATGTATGGAGCCAACTCATCTTGGCCACTATGATGCCTGATAGGAGCTTCCATATTACGTAGAGGCAGGTTATTGGTCAGTAGTTGGATGGGATTGCCCCTCTATAGAGATACTTCATGATGAGGACACTGTGGCCTTCGGTTAACCATGCTGGGAGTGTCCCCTTTGTTAGCCGCTAGTTCATTTGTGTTGATATGGAGTGATTTAGTTTATTCAGCTAGTAGGTGAGTATCATGTCCAGGCCTGGTGCTGTTCAACTCTTCATACTTGAGACTTTTTGTTGGATGTTTGCCATTGTGATTGTGACTGATTCATATTCTGGGAGACTACTGTGGTCAGCTCTTAGATCCACTAGCCATGGGACACTGGTGTTGTGTTGCCTCTTTCCCTCATATGTTTTTCATATGTTTTTCCAATACTGTTCAATCTCAGCCTTGGATAGATCGTTTCTTATGTTCCTAAAGTACCCTATGGTTGGGTTAAAAAAATGTTGTGCTCTATACTTTTCTGATGGGTCAAGTGAGTATTGTACGTAGTCTCACATCATACAAGAAAGGTTCAAGAGCGACAAAAAATTGCAACACAAAGCTCCTGACTTCCCGGCTGCTCGAAGGCCGACAGTACTTCTCGCATCACTGTGCAGCACTGTCATCACAGAGTAACAGTCTTTTTCTAACAGAAAACTTGCATGCCAACACTCACCACATGTGCTGGCACTTGCTCCATTTTAGCAGCAGGTGTACCTGGTCTGGGGTAGAACTGGTTGATGAAGAGACTAGGGAACCGATAGCATTTCACTAACTCCACTGTCTCTTGGAAGTCCTCGTCAGTCTCACCAGGAAAACCACAGATTATATCAGTGGCAATTGTTACACCAGGTACTCTATAAAAGACAGCAACATTTGCAGGTTACAACATTGCAAAAATAACTATTTCATTCTGTTATAATAAGTTTTCTTTGGATAAGAAACTACAACAGGTATTTAGAAAATAGAAATAGGATTGCATAGAACAGCTGTCACGATAATGTGTAACATCTGGTTTTGTTAGGCTCACATCATTACTGCATAATGAGCAATACCTAAACCATCTAAAACTTATTCTAAAATTTGCAACAAATGGACATTTTTCAGCAGTTCACATGTACATTTTTTGCAATAAATAAATAAAAACCAACACAGTATTATTTATGCCTTACCCTATGGACTCATTCAACCAATCAAAATCTGATTAGCAACCTCTGCAGCAAATCATTATAGGTTATAGGTTATTGACTGGCTAGCTCATTCGATTCATCGTAGCCAGTAGGATGGTATTGGAAGGAACACATTGATTTCTTCTCCTGTTATTTGCATCAATAGCAGTTGGGTGGAGCGAAAAAAAAAAAAAAACCTTCAAGCAATGTCATCACTATCTGTCAGAAAATGTACCTCTGAAGGCCATAGCTGACCTTCCAAGTGAATGAACACTTTCTGAACATGCTGCCATTAAGTTTCCATGATTAAGCTTGATCCAAAAGCCATTTATCATTTTCTCTGACAGCTCAAGTAATTGTCAATTAACATATAATGCTAAATTAGCAATATGAGAGTTTTTGTAGGAAACAGCAATGTTATGAATGGAGGGTTATAGTGCCAAGCTTGCTGAACATAGTCAGGCGTTCTTTGACAGAGCTGGCAACAGAAAATACTGAAGCCACAATTAAGAGGTCATTTGGTCTACAACGGCGATCAGCTGGATTCTCCTGACACTTGTTTTAAGAGGAAAAGTTTTGAGTTTGTCATATTTAGGTGACAATGAAACATCATTGCTATTATTGAAATTCTTAAAATTGAAATTCAGAGCCTCTCGAGCCATCTACATTTACATTTTAGATAAGAAAAAGAATACTGCACATAAAATGCAACACAAATAGAAAATTGAAAAGATAAAAAAATAAATACAGATAATATACACATATAAAGAGAGCTAAATGACTATAAAAGTAAAATAAATATAGAACTATCAAGAATAGTATCAGTAGTATGGGAAGATTGGTATACCGTAAATGGCAAATATCATAGTAACACCTGTAGAGATACTAAGTTGTGGCTTTTCAGAGAACATCATTAGTCGCGTTTCCATTACACTAATTTGCAAAAGAAAATCAAAACTCTGAATTTGTAATGATCGTAACGCTGCAGGGGGCTGGCGTTTCCACTGAACTGACGTAATTCTTGTAACGCTCTGTATCTCATCCTGCAAGACTTCTCAAAAAAACGAAAAAGAAAATCTCAACGTTGAAGAAGATGAACAAAAACATCTTTAGTCTTTGACAAAGATGCGATTTGCTATTGCTGCTACCACTGTTGAGAAAATAGCCAAATGATGAAGGCAGCGGATTATCGTTCAGATGATTGTTCAGAGGCAAAGCCTGTAATGCACAATAATTAATTGAACTAGTGTTATAGTACAACTACATTGTGCTTATGAGGCCAAAAACAGCTGGAAACTACATTTTGATGACTTCAGATTGACCAGCTTTGTCACAACTAGTGCTGCCAGAGATGTGGAAATGAGCAAAAAGTGTTTTTACTACACTTTTTTTGATAAACTTGATCATCGAATCGCCTGAAAAACCACCTCATGAAAATGTAAAAAGGTTTTTGCAATATTTGGGAGATTTTCAAATTAGAGCCCATCACATTATGGATTTTCTTTTTCGATATTTGGGTTTTGCACTAATATTGGTTTAATGGAAAAGCAACTACAAAGTATCATTTGTATCTTTCTGAGGATTTTTGGTGAAATTGAAATGAAGTGCAAAAGGACAGTCCATTTAACACCAGGTCAGACAGACACAAGTCACAAGGTTTTGCTGCCCTCTCTAAGCCTTTATATGCACGTGCATTGCTGTCTGTGTGGATAAGATGAGTGTCTGTGTGTGGATGGATTTGTGGTGCCTGTGCTCTCATTATTCCCAGTTCAGACTAATCAAATGTGTACGTGTGTGTTCTCATTACCCTTCTCCAAGGCTAATGACGTATGTGTGTGCCAGGATGTGTAAGTGTGTGTTGTAAAATTGAGCTGCAGTTCTGCTCCGCTGTGTTCAGGCTATTTCATTAAATGATAAAGTTTACTGATGACTCCAGAGGGATCATTATTTACATGACTTTCCGTTTATCCTGCAGAACCCACCTCGATCTTTAAAAATGACCTGCTACATAGACAGACAGATTATTTTACACTGCAGGTTTTAAGACGGATGCCTTGGTATTTACTTAATACAGCTCCACCATATCCACTATGTTTACACGCCCCATATAGATTTATATCCAACACCAGATATTAACCTACAGTGATTTAATTTCTTCTCAAGTGAAATACAAACCAATCAAAAGTGATTAAGGGAAGACGTAGACAACGCCTGTGAAAATAAGTGCAGTGGCACAGCTTCTCATGTGTTTGTGCATATCAAGGGTTTTCACTTGAGTTAAAGTGAGAGAAGTCATTACACATACCAACATTTAAAACTGCACATTAAATCAAGAGAACATAGATAATTAATAGCAGATACAGGATAATACAGTTTTTTTTTCTGATCGTTTGACAGCTCTTCTCAGAAAAACATACCATGATTCATCTATCTCATTCTCTCATCTTTATACTTTTAAACATGCATTTTTAAACTCATCTGCATTTTTCAGACCGAATTTCTTA
The DNA here is from genome assembly GCA_028564865.1 of Zenarchopterus dispar. Taxonomy (NCBI): domain Eukaryota; kingdom Metazoa; phylum Chordata; class Actinopteri; order Beloniformes; family Zenarchopteridae; genus Zenarchopterus; species Zenarchopterus dispar. Next base: position 5,183,833 of record JAOWBL010000008.1, on the reverse strand, counting down.
TCAGCAAATAGCTAGAAAGCAAGTGCCAACTCGTTCTATAGATTTTTATCTTCTGTCCAAGCTGCAGTGCTCACAACTATCAATTCCACGCTGATGTAACAGAGCTACAAGGTTGTGACGTCTACCTAAGGGTCAGAATGGCAGCCATTGTGTCCTTGTATGGCTTTCATCATTGTGAAATATTTTTGCTATCTGCTCAGTCACCTGACAATCTCCTACTTCATAGCTGATGGTGGCAGAGGCTAAGGAAAGTGACTGATAACCAATCAGACCTGTTTTGTTCTCTCTCTCTTTCAGTCCCTCTGTATAAATTGAGCTTCTACATGACAGCACCATTACCTACAGCTGCCACCACTAAATCAGACACACTTAAGTGTCTGAGTGATTACAGACACTAATCACAAGTGTCCTTATTCTGGCCCCCTTTCAAAGGTTCCATCTGTCTCCCCTTTTGATGAAAGAACACACTGCGATCGATAAAGTGAAAATGAAGCAAAGTCACTGAAATGTTTTTCTTTTGGTTAGTAAGCGTTATGATAAAATGATGAAAAAAAGTGAAAATTCAAAGAATTAGCAAACTAAATTCAAGGTGACAAACCAAGACTTGGAACTGAATACTGTACAATGCTAATAACTGGGTACTGAGTTTTTGACAGCTCTCAGATGTATAATTCTAGTTGCGAGAGTAACAAGTGCCTCAATTGAATGAGGGATAAAAAAAAGAGTACCTCCCTCGCACTGCACCATTTTTGTACAAATCAACTGACTTATCCGAGCAGACCGTGCCTTTCAGAAGGTGATAAATATATGTGTTAAATACAGAGATTGTTTTTCAAACATTAACAAATACAAACCTGTTCAGGTCAGTTCCAAGAATCCAGAGCTTTTAATTGTGCACAGTATAAGTTCTTTGTGGAGTAAATGGGTAAAATAACAGAAATGAAAAGAGGTTCTTATAAGAAATATAAAGAATTGTGTAAAAAAAAGTCATATTTAAAAAAAAAATACTAGTATGATATTTAGTAACATCAAATCTGAACTTTCACACAATTGGTCAGAGTTGCATAATTCACTCTAGCTGTTGTTTTCTCTGCCTCATATTTTGTTAAGTATTACAGTAATGCTGTCAGATACAATATTCAGTTTATTTACTCACAGTTGCCGCGAGCCAAAAGCTCTGCAAACTTTTTATATTTGACAAAAAGTCTCCCCAAAACACATCTCCTCTCATTAATGTTTCCCCCATCTCCTGGTTGCTGTGTATCTTTCTTTTCACCATTTGACTCCTACGCTACAACAGCCAGACTGTGCCACACATTAACATTTAAGAGAGCACACACACAACAGACAGACAGACAGACAGACAGACAGACAGACAGACAGACACACACACACACACACACACACACACACACACACACACACACACACACACACACTGCAAGCACAGATGGCAGCTTGGTATCTTTCTGACACATAAATAGGTAAATATTTACTTTTCCAGATTGTTTTCCTTCTTATTCTTCCATCCTTCTTCACATTTTTTTCCTTGCTACATCTCAAATCTGTCTTTTTTTCTTTTTTTAC
>JAOWBL010000008.1:5151786-5174309 GCA_028564865.1 Zenarchopterus dispar | reverse complement strand
TATATACACACACACACACATATATATATACATATATACTATGTATACACACACACACACACACACACACACACACACACATATTCCATATTTACGTCAACTCTTCAGAGGTGTGCATGGCAACATTTCTGCTAAACTTTTTTTTCCTTCTCAAAACAAGAGAAGTACCAACAAGTGCCTAACATGCAGAGCAAACATTTGGGAGCTTCTGCTGAAGGCAAAGATGCTGACTTTAAAAAAAAAAAAAATCAAATTGAAGTGAAAGATGTGTTCTTTAACCCCAAGTGATGCTCTTTAATTTAAAAATACATTAAGATTTTTTTTTAAAAAAATCTGATTAGCCAACATATTTGGAAAGTTAGAAGAGTTACAGAGTGAGAATAATGGCTGAGATCTCCCAAGATCACCATAAATGCACCCCAGCATGTTGTTTTTACCTTTGCAACATCTGAGCTGATCAGAATTAAAAAAAAAAAACATGCAAGATTTGAACGCTATCCTAAAGATACTTCTATATATATTCTCATATTAATCTATTTTCCATCATGACTTAAAACATTATTATACTTATAATAGTTATATTGTTGTCAGTTCTGATTTGTATCATCAGTGCTTTGAGCTCTTGCATTTTATGTGCTCGTGAGCTCACATTCTCAGCGACAATTGAGCAGAATTATAGTTTGAAGTTCCTCTATACTGCCCACCATTTTACTCCTGCCCTACTTCCTCGACACCTCCTCTTTAGCACATATGGATTTGAGGCCTTGAGGCTTATTCTGGGATTAGCTGGGCTCTTTAATGTTTAGTCAGCTACTGCCATTTGTAAACAACTTTCATGCTGCCATGGTTATTCATCAAAACAGATGTTTAAAAGAGCCAGAATTTTGAGCAGAAAGCTTGCACTGTATTACATCCAGAAAAAAAATGTTTTAAAAGTCATACCACAAAAAAAATAAATAAATAAAAATAATGGAATATATAACCAGAATCAGTTTTAGGGAACAAATAGCAGCAACAACAACCCATGCCAGTTGTTGCTAATTCTCTGAAATATATGACAGGAAGAGGTTTGGCAAAAGAACAGCAAGAAACAAAAATATGAATTAACATAAAAGGATGCAAACTCTCCCTCAATTTCTCATGAACTATGACTCATCCAAGTTCTTCATTTTAGATAATCTATGGATAATGCATTTTGAATCAACAAATGACACATAATTACTCTTTTTCATCCATTTCCCGACCACACTAATCAATTATTCAACATGCAGATTAAAAAAAAAAAATCTAGGTGTTCCAGTTACAATCATTACGTTGGTGGTGTGGGTGGTATGTTCAGTTCCACGTGCTGAAAATTACCATCACCCAACAGTGAAACAGGATGGAATACAAATCATGGTTTGAAGCTCCTTTGCCACCTCGACACCTGGATGCCTTGCAAGGCGTTACCATCATGAGAGACTGTGTTGTCTGAACAATACCATCAGTGGATATAAACTTCACAAGAACTCGTCTGAAAATGGATGAAAATGTGGGTTGTTCCTCCTCTGCATGGAGTATGTAGCAGTCCAAACATCTCATTAACAGTACAACATTCAGGCCTGCAAAAGGTGAAAAAGAATCTGATGGTAACAGGCTCCATGACAATCTAAAACCTTTGTCCGTATCTCATTTATATTATAAGTGATGGTAGTGAAGGAGCTCCATGGAGGAGACCACTGGTCTGCAAAAAACATTGCAGCACATCTCTAGTTTCCAAAAGATCCAATGTTTAGCATCGTGCTCTGTGAACATTAATGTGGACCTACAGTGAAATTTGCATCATGGTTTGATGCTCCTTTGCCACCTTATAATGGTTAAAGGTAGACTAAAATGAAAACTGTGTCAATGAATTTTGCAGACAGCAATTCTTGAATCTTAGGAGAGACTGGAAGAAAATGAGCCAATTAGCTGATGATGTTTAATAAACACCAATGACAATGTTTAATAAACACCAGAAATTGTGAAGGATTTTTTAAATGTTGAAATCATATGAGGCTGTCTGCTATGAGATGGTGTATGCTGTTTAAAAAAAACTCATCCCCAAAATATTAATTAACCAAAGGTAATGTATGAGTAAGGAATGATCTACTTTTACATGCAGTATAACTTTATTTCACTGTACTTTAGATCTTTCTGTATAGTTCTTTTTTTTATTGATCTGCTTCTCTGGTGGGTTATAAATTAAAGAAACCAAATTAAAGACATCTTCATAGGCTTACTTAATATTTTCAACAAAGATGTAAAAAGCATAAACAGAGTGTTAAGTTTTTTTGTAGTCTCAATCCAGAAATCCCAATCATTTCAAAGTACTCACAAATATGTTATCCTTCTACTGTATTATTTTAATACAAAATGCAATAAAGCTACTTCTTTAGAAAGAGAGAATGACTTCATATTTGTGAATACAGACCTTACAAAATGCAGAATAACACAGTGCACAAGCTGCTGCTTGGAGCCATCACTTCATTTGTTCAACATGAATATGTATCAGACGGAAAATTAAAATTGTCTTAAAGGGATGGGAATTCATAAAAATTACGCAGTAATTTAAACCAAAGTCTTTTCAAGAAATGACTCATTTCTTCATCCCACAAAACACACACACTCACACACACACACTTCAATTATAACTATGCAACACTTCTGTACAGCGCCAGTGGCTGCGGGGCCTGTCTGACCTTCAATCACATTAGTCTCTTTCCTCTCCTCCCTCAAGAACTTCTTCCCTCTGGCTGTCTTCTTCCACAGTAAACCTCCCCAATCATCACGAGGCTGGAAAAAAAATCTAGGGAATATATCAGCAACCCTGTTTTTAAGGGATAAAAAAATATATAAAATAAAAGATTATGCATTCAGAGAGGGAAAAGGTGATTTTGTGTGTGGTGACATTAAATTAAGAGGATTAATTTGGAAGAGGCAGTGAGGTACAAAAATACTGCAGAGCATTTATTCTGTTTTCCAAGTGTTCACTCTAGTAAATTTAGAAACACATTAGTAAACAAGATATCCCACAAACATCATCAAAATCAAGTAAAAATTCTCTACATAAAACTTTTTTAGAAAAACCCACAGACTAAGCAAATCATTTAAGTATTATTTTGATTGGTTTTCACCCTTCTTGATTCCTTCTTCCAAGAATAGCAGCAATCATAAATTATATCACTTAGCACATCATTTTAATTCATGCATCTCATTTTCCACCAAGAAAAAAAAAACAACTTAGATTTACACTTAAAATTCATAAACTTTTCTACATTTTCACACATGCAGGCAGACACCCATTGCACAAATGTACACACAACTCATGCATAGAAACATAAAAAGTTCAACTGCAGTAATTAGCAGCTTAATTTAGAGCAATGAACGTTGATGTGGTGAGTGGGTGTCTTGGCAGGTAGCATTATCTCCACACATTAACATCCTCTCTTAGGCAAGCTTACCAAATACACATGTGTATACATTCATGTATTCTTGTTTCACATGCATGCGTATGTTTTTTCATGTGTAGATGTACATGTAGGTCTTAATCAACAGCCCAGAGGCCCCATCAGATCACAACTAATTAACCCGTTTACCAAGCAAAGCTTTGACCTGCAGGTATGACGTACTGTTTGCACCTGTGAATGATAGAACATGTAGACATACTACAGCTTGAGTATGTGAATGTGTGACTATGTGTGTTTATGCATTACAAATGCAATGCTACAATCAAAAACATACACCTGATATGTCTGGAAATACAAGCAAATAGGTGTGCTTTTAATACCTTTGACTGAAGACCACGTAGGCAGTGCAAAAAGTCATGGCTTAAGTTCAAGTTGCTAAATTTAAATAAAATTGTAGATAAGATGTGTTGTGTTTGAACTTTGATAGTGACGGTTTTCCGATTTGAGTGGGTAAAAATAGTCATAAGTTTAACAAACAGTAGACAGTCACCATAGAGGGTTCTGTGGGAATCAGCGAGACTCTGTGTTCCTGATTTAAGATGTATGCAAATACATTATGTTTACACGGAAAAGACAAGCTACTTCTTGTAGGATCAGAAGTACACTGAAAATGCAGGTATCTAGATATGTGAAGGTCAGTTTCTTAAAAGGACAGAAGATGTGACAATAAGGGAAAATGTAACTCTCAAAGGTGGTGGGACTTTTTTTTTTCTCCAGTTGCTTTGTGTGAAGCCTTTTAGTTACCATGACCTGGATGACAGAGTCTACACCAGCATAATGGAAAATCCAATGAATAAATAAATTAAAGTAAAATAAAAGATTTTTCCATTGACTTAGACTTTAACTTCACTGTGGACAGCATGAATACATTTCATGGGTTTTGTTTCCAACGTCAGCAGGTGACTGGAAAATTTTGTGATAAATTCAGCATTCATAAAAAGTTAATTCTTTGAGGAGATGGGCACAAAATATCCATTTACTCTACTCAAGGATGAGGAAAATCATTGAAGAACATTATTATTAAATATTTCAAAGAAAGATTTTGAGTCCTTTCTACAGTAGATTTTATCAATTCAAAAAAAATTACAAATGGTTAATTTGGAGAAATTTCAGAGTATGAAAGACCAGAGTGCAAGCCTCAGGGGGGATCTCAGATCCTTCCCACAACACTGAATAAAGAACTATTATTCGTCTATAGCTGATATAATCATATGGGTAACAGATTACTTTGGGGGACTTTTGTCAAGCACCACAATGCAGAGCTACTGCAATAACAAAATGCTACTTAAAACGTAAGTGTGCAAAAGAGAAACCTCATATTAACTTTGTCTAGGAGCAGCATCTATATTTCTGCACACGAAGGCATCTGGAAAGAATCACCACATAGTGTACTGTGATCACATGAATCAGCGTCGCAGAAGATGTGTGCACAGGCCAAAGACCAAAAGGACCATCACTTTTTTCCAGCTGGCAAAAGTTGTAATATGTTTTTGAAAAGTAACTATTATGCTCAACCAGACTCATCAATACAGAATATAGTGCATACATACACAAATTGTGATCTTAGTAGTTCAAACCATGTGATCATTTTTGGGGAGTTTTGGAACAATGAAAGTATTTCATTTCTTAACAATGCATTCTAATATCCAAAGAACCGTGTATAAAATATAAGTTACACCCAGTCACGGTTCCTCTTGAATGTAAATAGAAGAGTCATATTACTATCAATAAAATGTTTTTTTTTTTTCCCCTTTGCAGAGAATCTTTACAGGTAATGAATATGTAACTCAGACTACATACGTTGCCTCTGACTTATTGTCTGCACAAAAACATTTCAAAATTGTGAGCCATCTCCTTCCTTCCTACCTATCTCTACTGAGAATTGTATATGCACAATAGTGTTTAGTCCGATTGTGACCACAAGTTTTCACCCTACCCTCCAATCTCTGACTACTCAACTAAGAATAGTTGTTAGTTGCAGCCCGAGTGTGTGTGTGTGTGTACAGACACAGCTACATGTTTGACATTGTTACCTAAATTCTTTCAATGCTGAATAGATTAAATGGTCACCTGCAAGACTATCAAATCTTAAAAAATAAATAAATATCAGCATTTTACAATGAATTATATTATTGTATGGACATAGACTACCCATTCTGTCTTGAGATTTAACCCAATGTCGGTGTATCAAGATAATGAGCTTGTACCATACGCCATTAAAGACACATGACTCAAAGCTTAGAAGGGGACAGCAGGCTGACGGGACAAGTGGATTAGACGAGAGGGAGTGTGACACGCAGTGTGTGAGGGGAGAGGGAGTCGAAGGAAGCTGGAAGGGCAGTTCTCATTTCTGTATGCTTCAGAGACCTCAGCAACTGCAAAGTGCTTCAGGCATGAGACACACACACACACACACACACACACGTATGTCTCAACACTGAGATTACATATGGAAATGAGGTCCAATTAAAAAGTCATTGATGTAGTAATGGTTCATATCAGCTGTCAAGAAGTCAAGGCAATAGGGACACGCACAAATATTTTCAATCGCAAATGGTGACACACAGATACACATGAGCCAGATACACAAACAGCCACGCACAGACAAGACCACAGTTGTGTTATTAATAATGAATAATAAGTTTTAATTCCTCCAATTCAAGGCTGTTGACCTAATTTGAGTGTATGTGAATGAGTTTTGTGGGAATATGTGTGCTTGTGGAAGAACTAATTTGATAAATAATAATATGTCTGGTCAGTATTTATGCTAATATATTCATGAGCCACCAGCAGGCATCGTGTTTATGTTTGTTAATTCATTTAGGAAGCACGTTTGTGTGTGGGTGTGGGTTCATATGGAATTAGTTATTGTAGCAAAGCCCAGGCGAACTCTGCCCTCTCCCTCTTAATGTGAGTGTTTATTAAGTTAGTGTTAGCTAATGCAATAACATGCATGCATTAATGAAGAAATGTACTATAGAACATTTCCCTATTATGTAAAAATGTGAATGTATATATAAACATGGGACATTTAAGGCTTTGTAATAATGACTGCGGTCATTTACAAATAAAAAATGTTTTAAAATAAATATGTTATTTGCAGAGCTACTCATCTCAACCTCAAGGGACACAAGAAGTACCATATGTGCTCAACTCTCATTTGATCCTTCAAATACAATTGCTGGTCACTTGATCAAATGCAGTTAAGGCCCACTTTTTTTCAGCGGAATGGCTCTTTGTTGGTTGTTATTTCAAAACATTACAAAGGTATTGTCAAAAGCAAAGTCATTTGCTTGTCCATTTAACCCTTTATGACCTGCTGGAGCGCCGGCACACCCATTCGCATGTCGATTTTCAAAATGCCAGTAGAATTTTAACCAACTAGCATGCAAAAATGTAAAAAATATGCTTAGGCGAACTTGTGCTATGGTAGGTCATAAAGGGTTAAACATACACTGCTCAAACTACCAGGCAAGGGTCTTTAAAAAAATGTGTCCCTTACATACAAATATGTAATGCTAGGTGAAAGGAAGTGGACACAGTGTGTTCTGCAAACTGACACGTGGCGACAGGCTGTTCACTCAGGCAGAAGAGCTCAACAACTTCTTCATCTAAAGACCTGGAGTGACAGCAGCTTTTGCTTAAGTGACATGTCTGGGACAAGTCACCCACAAAAATGCACAGAGGGAAAATGAAAATCATACCCAACACTGTTAGAGTTTAAATAACTTGGTTTTAATTTTGACCATCAACTGGGCTCTTCCAAAATGACTTACAATCTCAATCAGCATCATATTTCAGTCCCATGTTCCCAGAATTTTTATGACCACAAGTGTGAACTCTTCCTAGACTGAGGGAGACCAGAAAGAGAGAAAGTAGCATTCACTGTGTCCAGTCATACATCAGCAGTTACCTCGATATCTGCATGAAGGTCTCCACTGCTCTTTTCCAGTTATTCCAGCAGCTGCTAAAGATCAATTAATAGTGTATGCTTGCTTCTCGTTATAGCCTGGACAAAAGATTGTGATTAGCATCTGGGGATAATCCTGAGAGAATCAGGGAAACTGACTCATTTTGTTTGCTAATGCTTTATTTACACAAACATCAACCGAGCAGCTATATACCTTTTTTTACCTTCCAGATTCTAGTCTAGGAGGATCCAATCCTGTGTTCCACATTCTTGTCAAGGCCTTGAAGGACATTTGTTTCTTTTTTTAGACCTCTGCTAAGTACAAATTGCCTTTTCACTCCCCTATTCCTGTACAGTGTCTTTGGTTCATGCATTTTTCCACCCGTTTTTTTCTTTTTTTGCTTCCCTTGGTGTGTTCCATTTAAAAGTTACTAATGAAAAAAATAAAAAGAAGCTAAACGTGTCCTTTAATTAATTTAGGAAAATACTGTCATTACAATGAGAAAATTACTGAAGCTCAATGCCACACAGCACCAAGAGTCAAGCAGGAAAATAAAGAGAGGGGGAAAGATGAACACTGCAGACATGTCTTAACATGTCTGGACATGTAACCAACTGTAAAGCCCTGCTTTTGTATTAGAATTCATTTCACCTAATACATAAGGTCTTTTCTTCTTTATTGGTAGAAACAGTCCCTCCAGTTTTTGATCCTAATTTATGTTGGTTTTCATTTCCACAATAAAGCCATTTAGACACAATATGAACAGTATGTTTATATCAACTTGAACTATTACATATACATCTTTGGGTTTTGTTTTGTTTTGTTTTTTTGTGAGCTTCCACTTCACTAAAATTTTTCAACTAACATGTCTTAGAATCAACATCTGTAACAACTCATCTGCACTTTCTGAATTTCTCAACTTAAGTATTTGCTTATCTGCTTTGCCCAATCTGCAACATGATGGTGTGACTAGGAATTATTATTCATGTGCCAAAAGTACATATTCTACAGTGAGCTACAATCAAATGAACTAAATCAAACTCAAGACAGCATAATCCCATAATCTAAAGAGTTACTTCACAATTGTATTTCATAGGCAGACTTGAAAATATCTTTGTCTTTGAAATGCCATGGAACAAGAGAAATACACTGTAAAAAAAAACACTGTTTAATAATTGTTGAATAAGTGACATGCATTTTGTCCATGATGAGGACAATATTAATATGAACTGAAGTTCAGGTTGTTGTTTCTTTTGAAACTGATCCTTTCTTCCAGATAATCTATTTAAACTATACTGTAGTATTAAATTTAGACTGATATTTAACATGGACTAATCTTCAAACATTCTGGATCAGAAAAAAAAAAAGTTCGTACTCCAAATACTTTTGTAATATGTTTATTTCTTAAAATGAATATTTAAAGTATTAAACTGAAAACTTTAAAAAAATATTTTAACAAAAAAAAAGAATGAGAGCCACTGGCCCTTGGAGTAGAACAGGTGATAACCCTACACCTGCTTGATTTGTCAGACAATGCCAGCTCGCCACCCACCTACTTGATTTGCATATGGAGCATGAACATGCCATCTGATAACGCTGCTAACTAAATATACACAATCAGGAGGCAAGCACAGTATTTGGATACCATATTGAATGTGGATTAGATGTATTCAAATATCAAAACAACCTTTAACTCTGTAATTTTAAAACTACTACATGGTTTTAAAAATGTTGCATTTCAAAACTTTATAAAGATTTCAAGCATTGTTAAGAGTTTGCAGTTATGTCCTCCTTAATGAAGGTTATGTTTTTGGTAAAAGGCTGTTTGTTGGTAGTATTTCTCAAAATTTTGAAAACAACAAATTATGTTGGGTATGAGTCAAATTAGAAGAGATTAACTTCAGATGTAAAGAAAAATATGAAACAGAATTTTTTTCAAAGTAGCCTGGACAGAGACAAGTAACCTCATTTCTATACTTATATTACTGTGTTCAGTGTTAAGCCACTGACTTTTATCCCTTTGGATTAATATTAAGGTACTATAATTTCATGAGGAACATATCCTAGCACTATTTTTGGAAAGATGCGAAAACCATTCCCTTCAGAGCATACATATTACTAGATTATTAAAGGTGTAAGGCTGCTATAAACCTTAGCAATACAGAAGATGTCAAATCTATGATCTAGGCTTTTTGATATTAAAATAAGAAGGACGAATGGTCTGTTTTCTATCAGCTAAGCAATGCTGCATCCTAAAGGCAGGTTTTTATTTGATAGTTAAACTGATGGAGTCAGTCTTTTCAAACTCCAGTGGTGAAAAACAAGGGTTGTTTATCTAAGGGCAATGCCATGCACAACCTGAAGCACAAAGAGAGAGTTCGAATTAAATGAGTCAACATTTACTGGAGGATAAGTACAATAGTTTCCAGCATTTGCATAACATTTCTCTGAGGTGTCTGTGTTTGTGCATAAATTGTATATGTGCGTGTGCATCAGCTGTCTCCCCTGTAGTCCTTTCATGTCACCCAACACTAGGGGCTCATGGCTATGGCTATGGGTGGTCCAATATGTGAGAAATGGTTCCTGCAGGGGGTGTGAAAAGACCCCCTGATGGTATCAAACTATATATCACCAAGGGACAAACAGACACACACAAATACACACAAACCTTACACAGAGCTGCAAATCATACTGAGAGCACGTGGGAGTTTTATATTCCAGCTATAGACACAAATATGTCAGAAAATGAAGACTTCTCTTCCCAAATGTCGATCAACACTTTTGGGTTTCAAGACTCAACTAAGTAAGAATGATGTAATGTTTTCAATATTTAACTTATCTCCTTATTCAAATTACTGGATATTTTCAAACTACCTTGACCTCTGACACAATCATACCAAAAGAAGAAAAGTGAAGACTTTGCCATTTTACTTTACAATTAACTTTTTGTTTTCCTTCACAGGCCAGTCTAGGAGTACTTTTATGCCAAAATTTCCAACTTTTTTCTTTTGTTCAAATGTCTTTGGTTTGACTTTGGTCAAATTTCATTTGACCAAAGTCCTGGCAAAGAATGCTGAAATATGGGCTGTCAAAAAGAGGTTGTCTCCATAAAACTAATGTGATAAAAGTGAACCACAGTTTAGCATCTTTCACGTAAGTCTGTCCTGAACATCTCTGAAGTTTCGCAAAGGGTTTCCTCATCACAGAAGAAAAAAATAAGGAGGAAAAAAAGGAAAAAATATGCCTGTGAAAACTGGATCAGGACAACCATTAGCAAAGGGGGATGGACAGTTTGCTCAAGGATATTATTTTACTTTAAAGAGATGGTCAAAAAGAGAAATTTGGCCACATATTGGAGCTTACAGTAATTCAGAGACACCCTAAGAAAGTACAATTACAGCTTGCTTCTCATTTTCTTTATAGCCCTCTCCTGTCTTGCAAGTCAGGCTTTCATTCGCCACCCTTTTTTAATTTGTTTATACAGTTATACACAGAAGTGAAATTAGGCCAGAATGACCCTGAGTGACGTTTCAGTTAAAGATTTGTTGACTGAATACAGTTCTTGTCAGAGGCAAGAGCATCTGCTGCTCCAAAACCCACTCTAAATTCAGTCACAGTAGCACTTTGAGAAACAAAACACATCTGCTAATGTGATTCCCTCTTAAACACCACAATGTTTCTTCATTAAACTGCTTCTTAAACGTTCTAAATAACATCTGAATTCTCCCATTCTGTGTCGTGATCTTCCATTGCTGCTGGATGAAGTGAGTGCTAGATTCTGTCGAAGTGCAGCTACTCCAAATTTTCTCCTGATATGTGGGGTTTTCATGTGCAGATGTTGGTTACATCTCCTAAGTAATGTCTTCTTCAACTACACTAAGAAGCAGTCTTTGTTCATTTAAAACCCCTGCACCCCATCAGTTAAATAGTCACAGACATTGTCTACATTTGCTTTTGAATAACCATGACAGGATGCCTCCTATACATCCACTTTCACCCATGGTGTAATACACTCTTCACCTACACTTGAAACTCTTAGCACAGAAAAAGAGAACAACCTATGTGAATAATAGCAACATCAATCATATGTATAATATACCACTCTTTTAGACAACTACGTACGTGTTTATAGAAACACTTGAAAAGAGCATGCATTGGAAAGGGCAACTCTAACAGTTGGCCTAACAATGATTTCTGAAAAAAAAAGTGAAAGATTAAGTAGTTCAAGATAGAAAGGATTTTCAAATGTAACTATAATTGTAAATTACAGATAATGATAAAAGTTCAAAGTAAAATTTGGCATATACACTGTAGTGAGATTTAATTATAACACTCCACAACAAATAATATTAAACATAATGAAAGTAAAGGAAATTAATACATCGCTGAGGCAGATCTTCACATAGCCATTGTGAAGTACTTATTTGATTAACGTCATAATCAAATGTTACAACAGAAATATGCTGCATGGCAGAGCTTAAATCTTTCAGTGTATTTAAAGGGCTCAGTTTGGATCTAAAAGAAAACAGACAGATGGAAATCAAGGCACAGTGAAGATTAAATCAATTAATTTTACCCTCCCAGGTTTCAAGTCTGTCTCAGTTTCAGCCTCTCAGATTTGAATCACATCACATAAACTTCAGGATGTGTGACTTGAAGTTTCTTCCTTTCTAATTTCATCCCCATAATTGTAAATATGAAAATAAATTTTAATACTTGGATGAAAATACTTTTGGCCTTCAGTTTTGCCTTCAATAACTGGAAGTTATGTTTCTTATGTTTTCTATGTTTCTTTGCCTTCAAAGTCTCAAGTTGCTTTAACAGTATGTTTGAAGTCTGCACTGTGAAGCATGGTCTTATCAGTATATAGCATTTGTCTGAAATTGAGTGGAGGGTATAGTCCTACACACCTCCACTGGCAGCCATACACTGCCATGCCATAACACAGCCTCCACCATGTTTGGCATATGATGTGGTTTTCTTTGTATCACAAGCTGTTCCTTTCCTTTTCCATAATTTTCTCTTCCCATCTTTCTGATACAAGTTTACCTTGGGTTCATCTGTCCAAAGAATCAGACTCGAAAACATGGGAGACTTTTCAGATGATTTTGTTGTTGTAGCAAAGTCAAATTGGGTATTCCTGTTCTTTATGCAGTTAAGCCTTTGTATTTACATGAATGACGACTTTTCTCGATTATAGATTTTGACAATGATACGATTACCTTCTCATCATTATCCTTGACTTATGTGAATGTTGTGAAAAGCTTTTTCTTCACAAAGAAGAAATTCTGTGGTTATCCCCGTTAGCTGTCTTCTGTGTTATTTTAGAACTTTCAATGTTGTTGAACTCACCAGTGGTTTCTTTATTTATTTTAAGAATATTACCAAACTAGAGATCTGGCCACAGCTAAAGTGATGGTTATCTTTCTTATAGACTGAAGCTATTTTTTTGTTTGTTTGTTTGTTTGTTTTTTCAGACTGACAATGACATCCTTCACTTGCATTGAGATTTCTTTGGACTTCATTTCAGTAACTCCAGTCAAATAGCTGCCAAATACCAACTCAATAACTGATGTGAACTCCAGACCTTTTATCTGATTCATTTGTCTTGAGGGACAGAAGGAATGGACCACATGTAGCTAACTAACATCTTTTCAGTAAAATGTCCAATTACACTACTTTTGAGCCTTTCACAATGGAAATACTTTGCTTAAAATAGATGTAATTTCCAAGTGGCAAATGTCATATTTTTGGTGAAACCTCTTACATGGAAGATGAAGGTCTGCACTGTGATCACATCTTGATTGTTTTATTTCTAATCTACTGTCAAAATCATTTGAAAAATGTCATTGTTCAAATCATTCTGGACCTGTCAATGCAGCAATGCAATGGTAGACATAAGTAGAAATCTGGCAAGCAATCATTCTAAAATCTGGACAGAACAGAATAATGTGAAGGATTCACAAGTGAAACCAACTGGCACGTGGAGACAACACCAGAGTAAAAGTAAGGTATATTTATATGATTAAAGTACATCACTTTGAGGTGACCCAACAAGTCAAGCAAGAGATGTCAAAAACTTAAAAAGGTTCAGTAGCTTTATTTTGAAGCATTCTTCAATAACATCACTTCTCTTGTTTCTTTAAATTGAAGATAATCATAAATATTTATAAGGTTTTAGTAACATACAAGGGGATGTAATTTGTTTTTTATCTTTTGAGACTTTTGTAGATTATCAAGAAGGAAGCTGGCATGTTTAATAATCAGCAAAAGTGTGCTGAACAGCTTACACACAAAGATACAAAGACACACATTTAGGGAGGAAGAACTAAAAGCCAAATGTGACTCAGAGGACAGAGTTAAATATTTTAACAGGCACAAGCCGACTCTTAGTGAGAGTCTGTGCAAGTGTGTGAAGCCACAAAGACAAGAACAAGGCCAGAGAGGCGAGCACATGGTCCAAATGTTAAACTAAGTCTCCGACTGCCACCTATTGATTTAATGGAGAATTGTTGTCCCCTCCCCCATGCTGTGTTGTGCAACAACAAAATACAGTAGTACACACACGCTTTATGTAGAAGAGAGATAAAGAGAAAGAAAACACACATAGAAGGCTCAAAAAGAGTTTAAAATGTGTCTCAGAAAGAAAGAGTGGAGATAAAGATATTTTATGGTAAGGACATAAAAATATCTTGAAAAAACTTATTAAATCATTTGTTGTTCAGAGGATCACTTTTGCTCATCTGAGGCCATTTGAATTTCTTCAAAGGTTCTTGTCCTTTTCAGAGTGCACTTACTTGACTTAGCCTTCCCAAACATCAATATAAAAAAAATATTTACTATAGTAAGAAAAAAAATGAAAACATCAAGGTACAGCTGTTAACTTCAGTTCTCTTAGACTGATACCGATGCTGTTGAGACTTTGTGCGATATACATTACACATACAAAGAGAAGCAATGTTAAGAGTGCAGGTGTTAGCTCTTGTGGTAATAAATGGCAATTAAATCCAGATGTACAAACGTATGTACAGAGCATTTAGTACGACAAGGATAAATGGCTTTTTGCGCAAATAAAAAAGGACTGTAAAGTGATTGTGAAAGGTTTTAAACTATTTTGAATTAGCAAAGTGGAACAGGGAGAGGAGGAGTGTGGACAAGTTCACAGAGGACAGAGCAGATGGTGTCTGCTGGACTTACACAATCACACGCACACACACACACAAGTGCACACAAACACAGAACACACTGGTGACATAATAGCAGCATGCCAGGTGTGCAGTTGGTGGCCTGCAGTCTGGCATTGACTGTGAGCTGTGCGTGTGTGTCTGTGTGCATGTGCTCCCTTTGTATGAAAGGGGCCCCCTATTCAGTACGTTCTGCTGCCAGCTTGGCACTAAATCACAGGACAAGAGGACAAGACGGCGCACACACGGGCACACACACAAACACACGCGCATGCACACACCGCCCTCTGTTGTCTTTTTTGTCCAGCCTAGTGAGAGAATTAAAAGAGGTCAAACAAGAATACACAGGATGAGACACAAATGAAGGACAGGAACAGTTTAGCTGAACTGTGAGAACAAACGACAAAAGCATTCAAAGATGGTGCAAACTCTGAGATGACTCTCGTCTCTCCTATCTAGAGTCTCAGAGTGGACATCATGCATGTCCAAGCTCTGTATGAGTGATGGTAGAAGTGAGGCAGCGACTAGGCTACCCAAACTTTGCCTGAAGAGACAGCCTCAGGAAATGCATGTGTGTCTGTGTGTGCACATCATACAAAGCTGTGATCTCACTGGATCTTCAGTGCCTGAAACTAATAATTATGGGATTTAAGTTAAGTAAACTTCCCCTCTTTGCATTTGAATAATTACAGCAGTTGGCCTGTTTCAAGAAAAGCACAGGTGTAACCAATAACATTAACAAAGGCCCCATTCCACCATTAAGTCTGTAAGAGCCTGTTTCGGCAGAAACATCGCTGAACCCGGCATTTTGACATTTAACGCAGCCACCGCTGGAATTTCTATACTTGCTTGACCAGTCGATATAATAAGACTATAATATTATAAGACTATAATAAAAATCAATTGAACTGACTTCCCAAGGCTGACTGTACAACATTGACTCTGTTTTCATCATTTGTCAAAGTGAAGTAGCTGATGGTTCAATCACCGACAACCTCGATATCTGAAATCATTTCAGATACTAAGTAAAACACAGCTCCACATGTGCACATCATAGTTGCAGATATCAGTCTCACACTCTGCTTAATAAGTGTTAACACCAACAAAGTACACATCACTGTCATAAAATTCCTGGGAAGCTTTCATGATTTTGCTCATCTAATTTAGGACCTTTATTTATTTGTGTGGGAGTGTAATTCAATTTTTGCCTCTCATTTTAAATTTGGGTTGTGCATGCAGTGGGGAAAAAACAACTTTAATATTCTTAGTGTTCTGCTTCATTTATACAGCTCAGTAGACATTTGTTATCACTGTTAGATACAGTTGTAATGGCATAATATAAAGTTCGGTTCTGGTGATTCTCAGTTGAAGAAGAACTGAGTTGAGAAAAAGAAGAAGAAGAAAAAAAATCAGCAAGTTACTAGCCTCGAAGCACTTCAGAAAATCCATTTCAGCCTCTCCATGAGAGCTCTTTCAGAGGATAATGAATTTGACTGCTTCCACACAGGAAATTTGTGTTAGTGCTTGCATACTCAGCACTTCCCCACCTCTTTACACTGGACAACACTTTGATGACTCAACAATGATCAATGTCCTATCAATATTTAGATCCCTCTGCTCGTCCCCCTTTAGTCTGAGTTTTCTCTTAATCTTTATTACATATATATTGTTTCCCATAATTGTGTGCAATCTGCATACCAAAAAAAATAATAATAATAATATATTCTGCAAAGACTTGTGATGATGTTGCCTGGAAATTAGGCAAATACCTCCCGCTTTTTTTCTTGTTACTTTTTCTTCTTCTACATTTGTAATGAGCAGCAGACCCAAGGAATTTACTGAACACGTCCTCTGGACCTGCCTAGTTTTGAAAATATTTAATGTAGTGAGCAGATTTTCATTGTACTGTGACATTACAAATCCAGATTACACTTCACATCCTGCTGCACCCCCTCTACTTCAGATGTAAGTAAGAAGTCTGTAATACTGATTTTATATAAGATACACTGTATAAAAGAGGGGTGAGGTGGAGTGACCAACTCCACCCACTAAAATGAGCTGTTATGAAAAGACACTTGAACACATGCTTGAAAAGGATGTTTTTATAATATATCCATGCAGCACTTTGACCAAAGCATATCATTCACACTTCAGAAAATCATGTTAACTTTAAGACTTCTACTTCAATTGAACACCTAAAGTGAATGATCCACACAGCCAGAGGATGGCTGCAGCCAAACTTTGGCAGCCTCGTCTGAACATGTGTCACGTAGCTGCAGCGCTGGAGGTAAACAGGAGCTGACACCTGTCACAGATGTTGGAGTTAGCCAACAAGCTAGCCTACATATCTGTCCATCATATGTCATCCAGCTGCAGGCCAGAAACTAAGCACCGTCAGTTCCACTAATACCTGGATTCAAATCGTGTTGCAAGCAAATAAGAGCAGAAAGCAGATCACGTCTGTAAACAGTAGCAGGTATTTCTGCTTCCAATACATGAAGTCATCATAAAAAATTAATAAATGAAATAATGTTTTAAAAGACAAAAAAAAGAAAATCTGAAACTTGTAAGCTTCATGTGCATTACAGTGCTCATTCAGGAGTTTTTAAGTTGCCCGGGGGGGTGGGGGGCGCAATATTGCGGATTTCAGCTCTCAAATGTGTGTTTTATACATGCCAACTTTAGTTTGAGCCCAAAATCAAAGCTGTGTCGTGGCTGCTCAGATGCATGACACACACTAATGTAGTGTGTCATGAGCGAATGATAGCAGCGTGTCTGCATCTAGGAAGCGTCACATTCTGTTTCAGACAAGACCATTTCAAAAACAACCAACTGACAGTTTAAAATGACAAGGCGTCAGCCACAGTGAGGGTCGGAAGATCACCAAAGCAGCCCTGGCATCTCCATCTGTGTGACTGGCTCCTCTCCCCCTTCACTTCTTAGAGGCAGCCCGACCACCATGTGTGAGGTGCAGGGTAGCTACAGGTTCAGCAGCAGGAAAGCTTTGACTTTAATATGAAAGGAAATAACATACCTGAAAACATATTTGCGAACACTACTATACAAGACTTCACTAATGGCAGTACTTTTGATTAAAGTTGTTTGGTTACTCCACTCTCCAGCAGGTTTACTGCAGGCCTCAAGTGGCTAAAGTGACTGATTGAAGACTAGAGTCTAAATCTTACAGATTCATATAATTAGATAGATTACATATTTTATATCGACACATGGATTCAAAATGTGTTCTTGTGCCACTGGATTGCATGGAGTGGGGAAATAGTGTCACTGTGGGACTCAAAATTATTTGCACTTGTGTTTTAACAAACACACTTTTCTCTGGCCAGATAAACCAGTCCAAATTCCCGTCAACGTGTCACACACAAATACGCACATATAATCAGCTTCCCTCCTCACCAATACAGTCATACACGTGCACAAACTTGTCATTTCCTGTGACATTCACATCCTCCATTACCTGCATGCGTGAACAAACCTCTCTGATCTTTGAATAATTCAGATTGCTTTAAAAGCTGTGCACTCACACTCTCCCTTCCTTTTCCAGATGGAATGAAAGCTATTTACCTCAAATCGCATTTGAATAAATCGCATAAATCCTTTCAAAGTTGTCCTAAGATAAACCAATCAAATACCCCTAACGCTTGCTGACTGGCCAATCAAAATTAGCAATTCATACTTTCAGCCCATTTTTATTCAAAATAAATCAAATGGTAAATCAAATTGCAGGGTCTATTTGTAAGGCTCCATTTGTTTGAAATAAGGAAAAGGTTGCTAATAGAGTGAGACGGAAAGAAAAAAGGCCATTGCTGCACTGCCATAATGTAATTCAAAACCTAACAAAAATATTTGATTGAGAAAACAGTGTGTCTTTCATTTCTAAATGGGGGAGATGACTCTATTTGTTTAACAAAGGAGAAATATATTATATGTGACAGACAAAATATACATTAGACGGGCAAAGGTTGCGGAAGCCAATTTATTCCTGAGATGAAACCTGCCCATCACACTCACCAGTAAGTGAATGTGTGTGTGTGTGTGTGTGTGTACACAAGTGTGAGAAATAAACAGGGACAAAAAGAATCAACGAACTAGTTTAGATGACTGTTTCTCTCAGAAAATGTTGTAAAGATTTACTAAATTTAATGGTAAGTCAGAAAAAAATTTTTTTTCTGTGACCATATCCCTGAGAAGCAACAAAGGAAGGAAAGTGAAACATGATTTCTTCCTCCACATCCATTTCCATCTTACTCTTTTTCCATTTTTTAATAAGTCTTAATAAGCAGTCTCATTTTATTTTTATTTTACCACTTTGAAAGCAAGTGAAAGCTGCTCTAACAACTAGTGGTCTGGTTGCTTAATTTAGCCAATTTATGTTATGATTACTGCCAACTGCTTTCATTAGTGCACTAACTTGATTTTATTTAATCTTTGTGACTATTTCAAAAATGGAAGTTGTTGCTCCATATGCATGATATTAATTACACACATGGCAACTTTATTCATAAAGGGCTTTCTAGAAATAGAAACTTTTCTCAAAAGATTATAAAGGTGTAGTTTCATCCTGCTTTCACACACATGGCCTGTGTGGAAAAACACTAATGCACACCAAGTTTCAAGCAGCTGGTGAGTTTGTCCTTGACTGCCCAGCCTGTGGCAGTGGCATACATGCAGCTGTTTTAGACGGTTCTGAGCGGGATTTAGAAAGACATGTCCTTGTCAAGGGTATATTCCTTTTTTTAATACCTCTATGAAAACTTTGAAATTGCCCAATCTCATTTAATTTTTTTTTTCTTCTGAGTTATTATGACCAGTCTATTTGGGGGAAATAATCATCCCTGCGAAAGAAAAAGACGTTTTTCAGTCTTTTTTTTTTTTTGTCCTTAAAAAATGATTATGTAAAATAATATCAGGTGTTTGTGTGCTTGTGCAAATGTCCAGACCAGTGAATCTAGAGTGAACACTGCCTCTAAGCAATGCACACACAAGCTCTGTTGTCAGCAGAAAGTCAAGGTCTCTTTTTAAGCAGGCCTGCACTGGGCTTTAAACCAGTAAAACATCTGTTAGCTATGTGAGCAAAAAATTAGGTTAGAGCATGTGAGTTGCTTTAAGACTTATAGAAATACATGCCAAAAGAGTAAGAATTCTTGTTTACAATTTGTTGCAACAAGCTCAGCAGCAACATATTGAATAAGATCTTCCAAAGGAAAATAAATATCACCATTAGTATTAAAAGTAGTAGAAGAAGCTGAAGCCATAGTAGAAGTAGCAACAGTAGCAGTAAATAGTTTTATTAATCATAAAATGGATGATAGAGTAGCTCCTGGATAAGATAGCAGGCCTCATGGGTTATCAGTGTGTAGACTTGCCCTTGACTGACCCGCCTTGGACTCTGACAGAGGCATAGCCTGCTGTGCAGTCAGGAATTCAGAGAGTGTGCTTTTAAGGAACAGATGCCAGGGCACAACAGCTGTTCTTCTGGCTCAATCCAGAGCCAAATGGCTGCACCCTCTACCCAAGAACAAAAACGTCAACATGTGTTATTAAAACCTCCCCAGCTTAATAGGGGACACAGTCTAACTGAAGCAAAATGCAGAACCAAGTACCACACTTCGTCATAGGCAGACTAAATGATCATTTTAACCAGACTACTTTACACTATCCAAGTATGTCAGCCTCAACACTCAGTATCAATACATTCAATTCTACTGCATTTCAGTAACTGGTGGATATTTTTCATTCATGCTTCATCATGTAAACATTGCACGTGTACTATAGGATTAGTGTACTCACCCTGGAAAGACTGCTGCGCTCTCTCCACAAGCTCCTCTACAGGATAGCTGGCGAGATCTCCTCGAGCATGTTTGGTCTTGCAGTACGTACATGCATTCAGACACCTAGATCGACAGAAACAAACAGAGCAAAGAGAAAGAGCTCATTAAGGAGACATGGAGCATTAAGGAGACAAAGGAGACAGGCGTAATCTTTGAACACCATGCTGCAGGTTGTGATGTGAAAGCGCGGACTGCACCAACATCTGTTTATTGCTGAACCACATTAGTTTCAGCTCACTGTTCAAATTAACGGACAAGCCTTTAGAAATAAAATGTTGTGTCAATAAAGTGGCAGATGGAGGTAAAAAGGCCCCAAACAGCCTTTTTTTCCCTCCTACACTGTTTTATAAACCTTTAGTTTGTTCCAGGCTGATCGTGGACAGCTGTCTTTCAGTCTAAGGAGAGCAGTGGAAAAATTGGATTCAGTGCACTGTTTTGTTTTATGAAAGTACAGAAGCATAATTCAAATCAACTGTGAAAAGAGAGTGATGAGACAATGAAACAAGAAAAAAAAGTATGACAAAAAAGGAGAGGATAACTGCCACACAAGAGATGCAAAAGAACAAAAGAAAATCAACTAATGAGGAGGTTTTGCTCACAATGAAGGAGACTTTTCTTCAAGTTTGTAAATCGGAATTGAGAAGTAATAGAAAGCATTATTAAGTTAAGAAAATACCCCCCTCCCCCGAGTAATCTCGTTTCACAAACACTTAACATTTTGCCAATAGTTGCAGCTGGATGTAGACATCTAGTTGAGTCACTGTGACTGTGGCATCCCATCAGCAGAATAGTACACACCAAGTGGTGGTTTTGCTGAAGGCCCCTACTAACATCACTGGGACTAATGATGGATCACAGTTGAGCTGCTCATAAAGAAAACAACATGACTGTCTATTAACACATCAGACCATCCTTCTGATCAAAAGCTCCAGTTTCTCTTTAATACAAGTGCCACAATGTTAGAACTGGTTTCCTGTAGCATTCATTCACTTTAGTGTAATGACAAAAACATCTTACTAAACATTTATAACATCACAGAGCAATGTAGAGCAGTCACTATGAGATATAAAACAGCCTATGACAAACTCTTGAGGACATGAACTGATTCCCCTGAAACTCGACACAAGTAGGACAACTTATTTACATAAGGGTCCTGTAAATTATTCAAGATGATGTAACTGCAGAGGAGTCATTTGGTTAAGAATACCGATTTTTCTCAACTAATAGTCATGGTCTGATGTTTGTCACTTTGACAGCTCTTACTAGGGAGGTTTTTCCTTAATAGTTTCCATTGCTCATTCAGTTAAGTGTTGAAGAATAGGACAAAATAAATGAAACAGGTCAAACTGAGGAATGTGTTTCAGGAAAGAAAAATAGTTCTCTGAAACTACACAGTGTGACTCCCTGGTTTATTTAATAAACTGTACTTTTAAAAATACAACAACCTCTAAAACCATACTGTAGAGGGGAAAAAAGAAGAAACATTAGTTTATCGTATGCCTTTTTTTTAAAACTAACATTTACCAGTCAGACACTGCTGCACATTCACATCAAGGCTTGGCCTGGTTTGACCACAGTCAACTATTGCTTGCTGCTGACCAGATTCTTTGCCCCCGCCCTAATAACACAGGAACAGTTTTTCAAAATTAGGTGATCTGTACAAATTAAGTTAAATTATACAATAAGCCATGCTGTTAGTGATTGCGCCATAAAGAACCTACAGTCTACATTTCTGAAAGCACTTTTTACTACTGCTTGTATGCAACCATGTACTGCCTTCCCTACTGGAACAACCACTACTATATCTTTCTAATTATTCTGCAATCCAACCAAAATGACAGGAGCTTTATTAATGTCACAAATAACCAAACACTAGAAAAGACAACAAAGCTATCTATCCATCCATCTCTCCCTCTTATGGTATTGCTTATTCTAGCTGAGGGCACTAAAGATGGTAGCTAGGTCACAGGACCTAGCTGTGGAGAAAACACAGACAGATGGGGCCCTATGTGCTTGCACGCGCGCACACACACACACACACACACACACACACACACACACACACACACACACACACACACACACACACAC
>JAOWBL010000008.1:5111907-5134252 GCA_028564865.1 Zenarchopterus dispar | reverse complement strand
CACACACACACACACACACACACACACACACACACACACACACACACATATATATATATATATATATATATATATAATTTCAAGCACAGGAGGGTTGCAACACTGACTACGAGCTGCTATTGTTGTATCAGCTAACCAAGCTAAGGAACAAGTGCATAAGACAGAGACACGAGATGGCTTAAAAAAAAAAAAAAACACGGTAGTTGTGTTTAACATCAGTAAGAATGAATGTATTTATGTTCTTATAAGAACATACATTTATAAGAAGTTCTATATTGTTATATTACCAGGCATATATTAACAGGCATTAGTCATAGTTTAGGAGGATGTGCTGGTGGAGTCGACCCTTGACTCAGGAGGTCCAGCCCCCAGTCATCACTGAACAGACTCTGGATCCACAAATGCAACACAGCAGCACCCCACAGGCATAATATCTGGGCTTTCTTTTTGTATGGTGGAAGAAAGCAGACACGCATCATCCACTTATACAGTCGAAGATTGAAACATTATGTGACATCCGTCTTAACATTCATAAGTATACTATACTCACAGTGTCTGTAAGGAACCAAATTAACCAAAATGAACCAAAGTATGTATGTAGAACACTGCTGTCAATCACTGAAAACAAAAATATGAACGTAACACGCTGCTAATGAAACCTTCAAATAAGCAGTCAGCGCTTCGGTTAATTTATGTATGAAGTAAAGAGAGCCCAAATAAGTCTGCTAATGGCCCTGGAGAAACCTGACATGGTCCCTTTAATACAAAGCCAGAGGCTATTGCAGGCCTTGCTGGACTAAGTTATTTTCTGATGGGGATAAAATTACCTCGGTGAAAAGAAGCCAATCTAATTTGGACTTAATAGGTGCAAATGAAATTAATATGCAACTTAATGAAACTAATATTGTGAATCAATTTGAACGCAAAATTTAATTTTCCTGGGTAGTCCCAGGTGAGACACTACGCCCTGCTGTTGTGAGGATCTGCATTAATAAAGTGAGGGGGATAATAAAAAAGGGTTATCTGCCACACCGAGACCACGTAC
Organism: Zenarchopterus dispar; assembly: GCA_028564865.1. Lineage (NCBI taxonomy): Eukaryota > Metazoa > Chordata > Actinopteri > Beloniformes > Zenarchopteridae > Zenarchopterus > Zenarchopterus dispar. The sequence continues at coordinate 5,133,207 of JAOWBL010000008.1, read as the reverse complement.
AAAGTAATTTGAAAGGGGGAAAAAGGGGGCTTTACTTAAAAATATTAAAGTTAAGATAATTATGGTTTACTGTCAAAAGAAAAAGTGTCTGAAGGTTCTAGATGTGCATTATATATTGAAGAAGGAAACAGCAAACACACCACAAGTTGTCAACCAGCAACACTGAGATCATGATCCTTGAACAGCTTCCCATTCACATGAATGACCTTCAGTGTTCAAAAGAGATTAAAAAAGCAAAGAGAAGTTTATCAAAAAAAAAAAAAAAAACACTGACTGATTGCAAATGTCATAAAGCAAAATGGTACATATTTCAACATAAAAACAAACAAAAGAGAAAAATGTAGAATTCCAGAGTAATTAGTGGTGAACTTGTTTCCTTAATAAGAACTGTAATTTTGACTGATGAACTAACCTAAAACACTCAAATCTGAGCACATTTTAGTTTTTCTTCTAGATTTGTATTAAATGACATCATTGAACAGACTATTTTCTTCTTTGCTTTCCTTTGTAGATGGTATCTCTTTCATGACCCTAAACTGTAATAATGGTGAAATTCTTGCAGTGACACAGGACACAAAGCTTCCCCCCTTGTGTGTATTAAGTAGATTATGTAAAGTGAGCGCCCAGATTTTGGTACAGAGTGTTTGGTATCTTTCCGTGTGAACCTAACAACTATGCATTACAATACAGAAAAAAAACGAACCATGAGTAAATCCATACAACTATTTTACAAATACACCTTTTGACTGACAATCTTTACACATGATTATGGGATCTGAACACACAGATGTGATATCTGCATTGTGTTTTATAATTTAAGGCCACAGATCTGTGAACTCTACACAAAAAAACTTTTAATCTTTTAAAAACTAGAACCATAAATCAAGCTGTCCTGTATTTTGACTTTGTTATTTTGGATTTCTTCAGCTCAGCAGGAGCTTCAGATAAGCACAAGGTACTATCTACAAGGGAAAGCCAAAAAAAAACAAAACATGAGCGTAATTACATCAAGCTATGCTACACCATGGAGGGATATGGTGTTCTGGTGTTGTCATATACCTGTTCTGGTTAAGTACAGGCATTTACAACACCAGTTCTCCTACAAGAGTGGTAGTAGATTTATACTGATACTACTCACACACAACTTGGTGTTTGTTTTCTTAATCAAAAAGGTGCAAAACTGTACTGGTTTTACAATATGTCATCAATGTTTTGCCACATCCATCTAGGATTTATTTCTGATCCTTTAATCACTTAATGGACTCTTTCATGAGTCTCATGACACACATTTCCACATAGAAGAAGAAACCTGGAAGTGGAAAATAAAAATCTCTATTTATATGATGCATCAAAGCAGTTATTTATTAACTGTATCAAAACCTGTTAACCTTTTGATTGCCATAAAAATTATTTGGGTTTTAAGACTTTTTCAGGATCTGAGGACATCCTGTGGATGTGGTCAACTCTGAAGCATATCAGCTGTGGCATTCTAACAAGAAAACACGAGAGAAAGACGAGTTAAATGATTCCACATGTCCATCCAAAAAAAGATATTTCGTGAGAAACTTGAGATTCAGATAGAGTTTAAATGAAAAGTACAAATGATGTTGTGCATGTGAGTCCTTGTGCATTACACAAGGACTTCTCTGTTTGAACAACTGACAAATGTCACTAATGATGTCACCACTACCTCAGAGGAAAATAATGAACACAGATTATCTAAAAACAGAACATACAAAGGACACATTCTTTCTCATCTCAGTTCTCTAAATTAATTAGACCATGTCAAATTGAGACCAGTTTCTAAATATTTCAAACCAAAGTCTGAGTAAATCTAGGATCATCAGTAACAGAAGTGTTATTTTCAACTTTTTGATCAAAAGTTGATTTCTTCTGTGAAACGTTTGTGTAATCCACTGGTCTACTAAAAAGCTTCCATTGTAAAGGGTAAAAACAAGGGGATTTATGTGTAGCCAGTCTAACCCTTTTGAAAAACAACATCTGGGTCAGATACGGACCCCCTGCTGGAGGGAAGCTAGAAAGGCTGCTATCTACACACACCACAGTTTAAATATATCCAAATATAGATGCAGATATATAAAATAAAAATACAGGTACATGTAGTCATCTATTAATAAAATGCTTTTTCTGAGGCTTTGATATTGTGAAGCAAAAATTTTAAGCACAAAATGTTTGCTTTCTTTAGGACGTGAGCGTGAGAGCGGCTCACATGGGTCAGTACAAACATAGTAATCACACTCACGTGCACCAAAATGGTTGTACTGACACCACGTCAGGTCTTGATATGGCTTCAGTGAGAACATAAACAAACATGGCAAAGAAAGTAACCCTAGCAGTTGTGGATAAAAAAGTTCCAGATGCATTCATGCTTCATTTACAAGCTGTATAGTTTGCCTTGAGTTGTACAAAAAAAAACAATACTGAAAAGAAAAAAGCCCAGAACCAGGGTAAAAAAACAGTAGTTCTGTTGCCATGCTTTTCAGCCCTTCACTTCTTGCCAGTTGTGATGGAAACATGATGCTTAACAAAGACTGATGCTGGCTAACGATAGGGCTGACCATTGTCAAGTGGTTTGTGGTGGAGAGTAGTGATAAAGCGAAAAAACACTTTTAAACATGAACCAAATTTAAAAATGAAACAGTCTATTCTGGTGTGCACATACAGTGGGTACAAAAAGTATCCAGGCCCCTATTAATTTTTTCACTCTTTGTTTCATTGCAGCCATTTGCTAAAATCAAAAAAGTTCATTTTATTTCTCATTAATGTACACTCAGCATCCCAGCTTGAAAGAAAAAAAACTGATATGTAGACATTTTTGCGCATTTATTAAAAAAGAAAAACTGAAATATCACATGGTCATAAGTATTCAGACCCTTTGCTCAGTATTGAGTAGAAGCACCCTTTTGAGCTAGTACAGCCATGAGTCCTCTTGGGAATGATGCGACAAATTTTCCACACCTGGATTTGGGGATCCTCTGCCATTCTCCCTTGCAGATCTTCTCCAGTTCCATCAGGTTGGATGGTGAACGTTGGTGGACAGCCATTTTCAGGTTTCTCCATAGATGCACAATTGGGTTTAGGTCAGGGCTCTGGCTGGGCCAATCAAGAATGGTCACAGAGTTGTTCCAAAGTCATTTCTTTGTTATTTTAGCTGTGTGCTTAGGGTCATTGTCTTGTTGGAAGATGAACCTTCGGCCCAGTCTGAGGTCCTGACCACTCAGAAAGAGGTTTTCTTCCAGGATATCTCTGTACTTGGTCACATTCATCATTCCTTCAATTGCAACTAGTCGTCCTGTCCCTGAAGCTGAAAAACACCCACATAGCATGATGCTGCCACCATCATGCTTCACTGTTGGGATTGTATTGGGCAGGTGATGAGCAGTGCCTGGTTTTCTCCACACATGCAGCTTACATTTAACACTAAAATGTTCAATCTTGGTCTAATCACACCAGAGAATCTTATTACTCATAGTCTGGGAGTCCTTTGTGTGTTTTTTGGCAAACTCTATGCGGGCTTTCATATGTTTTGCACTGAGGAGAGGCTTCCGTCGGGCCACTCTGCCATAAAGCCCAGACTGGTGGAGGGCTGCAGTGATAGTTGACTTTGTGGAACTTTCTCCCATCTCCCTACTGCATCTCTGGAGCTCAGCCACAGTGATCTTTGGGTTCTTCTTTACTGCTCTCACCAACGCTCATCTCCCACAATTGCTCAGTTTGGCTGGACGGCCAGGTGTAGGAAGTGTTCTAGTCGTCCCAAACTTCTTCCATTTAAGGATTATGGAGGCCACTGTGCTCTTAGGTATCTTGAGTGGTGCAGAAATTCTTTTGTAACCTTGGTCAGATCTGTGCCTTGTCACAATTCTGTCTCTGAGCTCCTTGGGCAGCTCCTTCGACCTTTGCTCTCACACACACTGTGAGCTGTAAGGTCTTACATAGACAGGTGTGTGCCTTTCTTAAGCAACTCCAATCAGTTTAATTAAACACAGATGGACTCCAATGAAGGAGTAGAACCATCTCAAGGAGGATCAGAAGAAATGGACAGCATGTGAGTTAAATATGAGTGTCACAACAAAGGGTCTGAATACTTATGACCATGTGATATTTCAGTTTTTCTTTTTCAACAAATGTACAAAAATGTCTACATTTCAGTTTTTTCTGTCAAGATGGGGTGCTGAGTGTACATTAATGAGAAATAAAATGAACTTTTTCAATTTTAGCAAATAGCTGCAAAAAAACAAAGAGTGAAAAATTTAAAGGGCTCTGAATACTTTCTGTACCCACTGTATGAAAATGACCTGAGAGTCTCAAAAATTCTATTACCAAAAAACATAATTCTGGTTCCCAAAAGGCAAACAACAAGATCTTGAAATCTCTATACTGTTAAAACATTTTTTTTATAATCTTTCAAAATTATTATCTTTGATCAAGAGTTTTTTATTTTGAGTTAAGAACATCTTTCCATGATTTTACACTCAGACACTGCACTGTGCTACCTCCAAACTCTGCCCTCGCATATTTTACAGGGACTACAGCTTGGTATTTTGCATAGGACTGCTTCACAATTTCACAATTGTACAGAAAAAACTGTGTGTAAGGAAGAAGGACTCTGACTAGAAAGCACAGCTATTGTAAGTGCAACAGTGAATTTGAGAGCAAACAATTCTGACATAAAGAAGAGCATATTTGGCCACAAGAACTGACTTTCAAAAAGAGGATGTCAAATAATAAGCTAACAAAAGAGACACTGGAACTAAAGTCCTTGAGCACAAACTTGCCGCACCTGCTGTCCTCCATGTATAAAGGCTACAAGCTCCCACTGCTATCGCTGCGTCTCCCTGTAACATTTACAGACAGGTTTGCTTGATATGAACCTGAAGGCGTAGGTGTTGTACAGAATATAAGTTTGCAGCAAAATGGAAATTACTGTTCGCACTCGAGGCAATTGACCGAGGTCAGAATAAATTGATATTTTTAAGCTTCTGTCAAGTTTGAAAAATGTCATTCTACTCAAGTGATAGTGTGGGTAGGGTCTCTATGGACATACCCATGTTATATTAACTTTCTGAGTATACAGAAAGTGCATTAAAAAAGGAGTGTTTATACAAGCAGTGTCTTACTTGACATTTTTTCTGATTTCTGTCATCTTAAATTCCTCTTCAGTTAACACCTGGGTATTTTATTTTAAATATTTAAATATAAATGCAGCTCTTTGGAAGCAGAGGCCGTGGACTCTCCTTCTTTTACATCAATTGACAGTACTTTACATGACCATCTATTCATACCAACTCACAGTGTCACATTCACATTGAGATTCAAGCCACTAATGTATATCTGGGAGATATGCAACAGGATGATTGATAGATTATCATCAATAGAGGTCCAGCACAGTGAAATAAGCCTGTCATAAGCCCCTTTAACTAGCCCACTGAGAAATATAACCCATGGGTTTTAGGAGAAAGGCATTTCTGTGAAGAACATTAAATTAACCCATAAAATATGCCTTTAAAACTGATGGGTCTATACTTGTGCTTCTGAATACACAAAGTTCTCATGTCTACCTCTATATTCATCCAGAAAATCTATGTAAATGATCTGTTGTAATATACAGAATATCTACACTACAAAAGTTGTTTTTCTACCAAATTGTTGATTTGCACACATAATAAAAAAATATTCTGATTCTGATGTATAACAAATGTGCACACAGGACCATTACATATAAGAGATGTAAAACACATTTTGGTGGGAATAATTATAACTGTGTGTTTGTTCCTGTGCTTTCATAATGGAGTCAAATGGCAGCTGTTGGATTTCTATTACAATACATTTACACCTGAGTAACAAAGCACTATATGTAATATACAGCAGATTACACAAGTCCAAAGCACACCATGCAGTTTGATAAAATCAGAAGCACAGAGGGGTTCTGCTTGGCCAGAAGAGATGGAGAGCACACACATATGCGCACACAGTCAACCATAACAGCAGGGAAGCAGCAGAATTGAACTCAAAGCTGAATATTTCATGAGCTGTGTTCTCTGTTTGTGTGTCTGTGTTCTACCCAGTGTTAATGGAGATGATTTCAATGAGGGGGTTCTTCCTGATCTTGGGCAGGTCCAGTCTTGCTCCTCCAAGTCTCCGGCCTCCATCTTTCTTTTGACCCAGCAGACGAACTGAGTGACCTGGAATCAACACACAAAAATTCTCCATCACAACAGAATCTTTTTCTAAAATTTAAAAAAAAAAAAAAAGAACATACACAACCTTTGGGTCACTTTGTACATAAATAATGCACCAACAATGTCTCATCTCATCAATGTCTCACCAACAAATACAATCTCAAACAGATATGCAGCTATCCACTATACAATAATCACCTCCAAAAGCCTCCTGTCTGAATCACCACCTTAATATGGTGAAGTTTGATTGCCTGAATGATCCTAGGAGCTATGGTGTCAGGAATATTTCCCCCTGATAAGGTCTCCCAAGGCAAACTGGTCCAGAAGAATGGGCCAGACAAGAGCCATTCTAGACAAACGGGGACACAGGAGTGTGCGAGTAGTGGTTCTTAACTTGAATGTGGGCCAGGTGAAATGTTCTATGGGCAGCACTGAAAAGCATCAGGCCTTATGATCTGATCCTCAGCTTCCAAAACTGGCACTTGAGATATGGAATGTCAGTTCTGTGGTGGAGAAGGAGCCTGATTGTGTGTGAGGTTGACAGGTTGATATAATAGGTCTCTCTTCAATGCACTATAGGGGTTCTGGAACCAATCTGTCTGGTAAAGGCTGGACCTTAATTCCACTCTGGACTTTGTCCATGGTGAGAGCCATGAAGAGCATCTTTGAATTCTGAAGCAGGTTCTAAATGTTGTTTCTGTTTATGTTGTTTCAGTCTGGAAGGTCCAGCCCACTTGAAGTCCCTGGAGGATGTGCTGGAAAGTGCCCATAAAGGGGACTCCATCCTTCTACTGGGGGATCTCAATGCTCATGTGGATAACAGTGTTAACTAGGAGTTCGTGATTGGGAGGAATGGTCTCTCTGATCTGAATATGAGCAGTGTTTTCTTATTGGACTTCTGGGCTAGTCATGACAAACACTATGTTTATAAGTGTCATAAGTGCATGTAGCTCCAGCACATCTTGGATGTCAATTATCTTTTTTTTCCCTTTTACTGGCTTTGTTGTTGTATAGAGAAGGAGTAATGGAGAAGAGAGTCCAAATGATCGTTGAACAATGTAGGTTCCACCCCCATTCATCGAGCAGTGGACCGTGTCCCTTGGAATACTCTAAGGGTATGAGGTACTGGATCTGTTGTCCTTGAGAGGGATCCAAACAGCATCTGCAGTAATACACACTGTACTAGTCTGTTGTGATGATGGGAAAGCTGAGCTAAAAGGCAAGGATTTCTGTTTACCAGTCGATCTACGTACCTCCCATCACCTGTGTTCACAAACTGTGTGTAGTGACTGAAAGATTAAGATCGCAGATACAAGCAACTGAATGAATTTCATTCATAGGGCTGCTGGACTTTCCCTTAGAAATGCTGGGAATATCAGTCATCCAGGGGTAGAGTCATTGCTCCTTCACACTGAGAGGGGCCAACTGAGGTGGTTTGGGCACCTGGTGAGAATGCCCCCTGCACTCCTTCCTCCAGAGGTCTTTGAGGCATGTCAAACTGGGAAGAGGCCCCAGGGCAAACCCAGAGCATGCTGGAGAGATTATATTTCTCAGCTAGCCTCAGAAACCTCAATGCTTCCCAGGAGGGAGATGGCCAAGGAAAGGAAGGTCTGTGCCTCTCTGCTTCAGTAGCAGCCCCCACAACCCGAGCCCGGATAAGCCCAAGTCAGTGGATGGACAGAGCCTTTTGATGGTCCAATAAGTCAATTTTGAATCAACAGGTTGTAATGTTTATGTTAAAAAAAAGCAAAAGGGAAGACAGAGCAGCACACCAAAGCAGATACTGTGGTAAATGTACAAGGAAAGGAGAAAGAAAAGGCCTTAGTTTGGAAGAAAAACTGTGCTACTGAAACAATTTATTAAGGACAAACATCTGACACAAGTATCAAAATAACTCACAAATTTGAAACTTGCGTACCAACCAGCGTACGTGAATTACACTGATTTTAAATATAATAACCACAGGTGAAGAAAATGAAGATGGCTACCTCATTTTGATCTTTTATGAAATAATCACAGTACGAACTTTGTAAGTATCACTTGGCAGGTATTAGTCACACAGATAAATTATAGTCCAGAGTTGAGTCTAATAACTAATCATCTCAGCCTTTTGTCTCTCCATCCTAATCATCTTGAAGGTTATCAGCTGGAAGTATTTAAGATGGAGGTGCTGGGGGATGGAATTGTCTTCCTGTTTTCATCCGCTTTAAGAAGATCTCCTGGGAGGGTGGGATCAGCGTGGGAAGCATAGTTATCAATTGGTAGATAAAAATGACAATCTGCCCTAGAGGACAGCAAAAGAGCCAATCAGTGAGGCATGACTGGTTGTAATATCCCAGTACAAGCAAGGAAATGAAAAAAAACTTCCCTAGTGGAAAACAGCTGAGACCTTGAGCACATCTGGTCAAGCTTTTCTCTGCACGTCTGTGATCATGAAACAAGGACTCCAACTAATACCTACTCAAACATTTTCACTTCTGTAACCACTGCTCCACCTGTTAATTGAATATTTTATTCCTTTATTTATCCATTAGCTACTGATGCAATACAACTATAATCATAACCAAATGGCACATCATGTGTTACTGAGTTAAAGTTCCATCATGTATCATTTAGAAGAATATATAAATTATTATAAATCTGCCAAAGAAAATACAATCCCAAGTATATTCAAAGTAATACATAAAAATGGTTTAAATACTAAAAAACAGTACGACATTTGAGGAATACTGCTAAATCAGACACTGGTTACCCTTAAGCACCAATGAGGGTACCAATAGAAACTAAAATGTTTAAAAGTCCTTTGCTCAACGGCAAATTGGAATATATGCGACATTAATAGAGATTACATTAATTTAGCTGTGGATTAGTGATCATCTTCTGTATTTTTCTGACCACAATAAACATGTTGTTTGTATGTTGAGAAAGCACAGGTTCCAAATATGCAATCTGATCCACAGAATTGTCAGAGGAGCAAATTAAATTGTATGAGGCTGAATTTTTAAATTATGATCCAAATTATGAGCTGGTGTGTTCTGACAAATTTGGAACATGTCATTTCATATATATGGGCCCGCCCTCCCAACACTCAAAAAAAAAAAAAAAAAAGACCATGTCAAGGTGACAAGAGATCAAGATTCAAGAAATAATATCATTACGATCACAAAGTTTTTCAGGAAAGTCACCAAAAATCAAATTCAAATTTAGGGCCAGGGGTCTGTAAATGCGAAGAAGGGAATTTAAAAAAGCCAACAAGAGGTCCTGAACAAAAGTAATACAAGCTTCCCCATTTGTCATCTCAATTACAGAGTTACAAATGGTCAGCTGGGATTAAAAAAAAGAATTAAAAACATAGATACACACACAACACCCTGTACCATGTTTTCTTGTTAGCTGTTGCTCTTCTGATTTTCTCCTACACTTTTTTCAGTCTCTGTTGTCTTCCCCTCTTTATAAATACAAAGTAATAACTCATTTAATGTACTCGTAACAACCCAAATAAGCATACTAGAGAAAGAGTGGGCATGAGGAATGATAGCTGGATGGAGAGCTGAATGGAAAGGTGCATGGATTCACCCAGAAGAGCCAGATGGATGGGTGGCTGATGGAGCGAGGAAGGATAGGGGTGACCTGTCAGGCTGTGTGTCTAATGTGTCATAAGTGGATGGTCTTGTTGTGCTCTCTAGTGTAACCGTAAAGCAGTAGGCAGGATTTGGAAGGGTGGGGATACATTGGGACAGAGGTGACAGAAAAATAGTGAAGGGGCATTATTTACTCCTTTGTTACAAAGTTTAAACTCAGTGGGACTGTTATTGAAAAAGCTGTTTTTCCTCTTGTTAATGTCAGTCAAATCACTCTTAATGGGCATTAACTCACATGTACATTTCACAAATTCAATAATGAGCATATAATTGTAGCACATGTTTCAAGGGATGTTTTTTTTTTAATAAATAAAGAAAGCACATTCATATTAAGCAACCCATGAAACCTTGATGCTTGACACGAAAGATCTCCACATAGCTCCTTTATGTCAATTCTTGCAGATCTTACAGAGCTTTAAAAATGTCTCAAAATATCTTCGAAGGACTTATAATACATTTTAATGTTTTACCTATGTCTCTTGACACATGCTCTTCTCTGTCCAGCCTCATCCTTTTTACTTCTGTTTCTTTTTTCAGCACTGATCCAGGAAAACAGTTTGTTTATACACAGAAAATAAGGATCATAAGGTTGTGTGGGATTCATATATGCTCTGATCTTTACCTACAAACATATATTAGTCTATCTAACCTTTTCTGCTTCCTGTTTCTATGTGACTCACATACACACCAAGTCTAAACTCTTTTTAAAGGATAAAAGAATATGAAGTGAAAAGATGTGTTCCAAGGCTATCCTCTCAGTGAGATGAGAATCAATATTAGGAGGCTAATAAAGAAACAAAGTTATCAAAACAGCCTTATATAGGAAAAAAGAAATACAAGGTTTTTATACTGAAAACAAGACTCACCAAAACTGAAAACAATTTTTGTAGCCTTTGTGGAGGCTTTTGAATGCTCTTCCTCTTGATTAAAAGGTGTGAAGACTTTTTTTACTCCTCAAGCGCATATGTGGATTTGTTGTACAATACAGACAATAAATCTCACTGGTACCTAAGTAAAATAATTTAATTCATAATTGTGATTAGTCTAAATTTATAGATCAGTCAGTGGGTTTGAAAACACAAAAGACAGTCAAAGCACTTTTTGCTTTTTGAAAGAAAATTAGCTTCTGGCACAGTGAGAAAACATATCTGAATAAGTTAGTTAAATTACTGACATTGTAAAATGGTAAGCAACACAAGACTGAGCAGCAGTAATTGTAATGTGTGCAACTGTATAAATCGAGTTCACACTCACGAAGCAAACTCAAAGTAACATTAAAGGATAACAAACCTTCTCATTTACAACAGGTAATAACTTGAGGTTTATGTTACTAGATGAAGCGTAATGAAAAGCAGTTTTGCAGCAGTCAGGTTTTTGTATAGACTGACAGAAGTAAAGCTCTTCATAAACCAGAACCTAAACAGAATAGACAGTGTTACAGCTCGAGAACCAAGTTCATAAAAGCATACTCTGTACTCTTGTCATGTGGAAAACAGACCTGCAAGCAATTTTGGAGCAGCAAAGACCTGCAACTATTAGCAGTTCATTGAAGTAAGTATTTTAGTAGCCATTATGAAAGGCAAATCCCCTAGCTTAAAGGTTTATGCCCAGGCCTCCGAGACAAAATAACAGCCCTCAGTTTATAGGAGGTCATAAAGAACTGTAATGATACTTAGGAAATTGGTTTCTGGGGAGGGGGCAATGGTGGAAGAAAGAGGGAGCAGGGCAGTAAGGAGGTAGAGGGAGGCAAAAAAAAAAAAAGGGGGGGGGGATCATAAGATGCTCAATAATAGTGAAAGAAAAACTTGAAAAAAGGAGAGAAAAAGCATATGATAGAGAAAAAAAGGTGGAAAAGTCACAGTGTGTACAAGTGAATGGGCGCATGAGAATTGGCAGGCAATTTAAAGTTGATGGCGCATTGTAAAATTAAGACCGAGTTCAGCCGTCCTTCATTAAAATGAAGCCTGCAGTGCAGACTCGTTACTCATACACTTTCAGAAGCAGCGTAAACTCAATCTGTTCTTTATTAGAGAACAGCTGGGGATGTATGACAGCTTGACTGGACACTCTCTCGGTAAACTCTCTCTGACCTTCATTAAACAGTTAAGTGCAGTGACTAACAGCTTAAATGTATGAACTAATCACTGCCATGAGAGTCTGTCAGTGAGCTTCACAAGCAGAGACGATCATCGATCAAGCACCTCCGACAACGAGAGAGACCGGATCCAAAAGCAGCTAATCTGCTCAATATTTTACATACTAACGTGCATCTTCTTACCATTAACCTTCAACAAATAAAACATTTTTTATGAAGATTTTGTTCAGTAAAAAAACTAATTAATATAAACCTTGAACACCAAATTTAGTCACTCAGTTCTGTCAAATTTGATCACAAAGCGTCCGTTTTCATTAATAAGCCAGGGACAGTTTTATTACAGATACCAATTTTAAAGCAAATATTAAAAATGTCTCAATATTGTTAAATAACATAAAGTGATAAGGGGGTTTTCTAGAACGATGTGATATTTTCAATTGACATTCAAATTACTCTTTGCTTTTGTATTCTGCTAATTAGTGCTGCTTTCGTGAAGAAAATTAATATGAAGCTGAAACTCCAAAACTTTATTTTTCATTCAGTGAAAGGACTTTCATTTATTCATTCATTCTTGACCAATGCCTTGCTCCTCACCCACCCACATGCAGGTTCTTAGTCGTACATGCAAGCGAGTTGAAATACCTTTAACAGCCTCGTCCACTACTTCCACGACTCGATCAATCTGTTGGACCTGAAATACAGACAGAGACACATGGGAAAAGCTTATTGATGCTTGCAAGTCTACACAGGCAAGCGCATGATATTGACAACCCACAAACACACACACACAGGCCCAAATTTATACAAGCTGGGCATGTAAATATCCACAAAGGCAACATGCAATAAGTGAAAAGGCAAACAAGTGACAAACCTGATGCAATCACCACTAACTTTCTCCAGTCAGGATTAAGAAATATGGATTTTTTTTAAATGTCACTAAGTGTTTTTCCTACGCAAGTGCAACACCATGTTTGGTAGGTATCGACAAGAGTATTGAGACTGCAGAAGAGACCTATGGATGGAAACTAAATGGCAAAGAAAAATAGGAAGATAGATTGGAAGACAAATAATCATATGTGACAATGTAAAATCATATCAGATCATCAAAAAATAACTCAAAGAGCTGAGTTATACCAGGTTTTTCTTGATTCAAAAGTAAGCCAGAGCAGTGGATAAAAAAAGCTCACAGCCTGCATTTTCTACAGCATAAAACATCCATACATTGTTGATGTAAGTAACCAACCATGCCGTCTTTGTTATGTAGGAACCAACTGCATGTCTTCATCCACTGAGGGTCAAAGCCACTCATTCTGTGTTTTTTTAATATTTGGAAATATAAATAAAATATTAAAATTATGTCAAAGAGCCACAAAGTGAGGGTGCCATCATCAGCCAGGTGACCCATAAACTGTATAACTGTGAACCCCATATCGCTCTTCTTTAGGTGGCTCTGTCTGACATGCACCACTGCCTCATTTCAGCAGTGGAGAGCCACAATTGTAGTTTCAAATGTTAAATGCACCAAGTTCATACTGTTTTCCATGCACTGAAATAAAATATTATTTTATTCTCAGAAGGTCCAAATAGCATAAAATTGCCTAGAATTTCTCCATGCAAGAAAAACTCTGTTTGATCAAGAAAAAGTTATCATTGATGGAAGAAAGAAACTGCAGCTCTTTCTATGAAAGCTCCAATATTCAACAAATTAATTTAAAGAAAAATAACTACATTCCATTTGCCACAATTTAAATACAATCTGGCTGCAAATAAGACCTGAAAATCATTTTACCAATTACTGTTTTGATGGAATAATACGAGGAAAAAAGAGAATGAATGAAAGAGATGTAGATAAGAGGTATGTAAAGCAGGAAAATATTTTTTTCCAAGTATTTTATCTCCTGTCATTCCTCCCAGAATCTCAATTTTTTTTGCTAAAATATGCGCTCTAGTCCTTGCCATCAGCTCTCAGTACTTCAAGGTCCATTAACCTGTGAAGCCTTCCTTCAAAAACATTCACACTGATGCACACCGGGCTTTGCAGGCAGCAGTTGCATGCATGTCATACACTGAAATAAAACCCATTTACTTGTAATAGCCCAGCAATCTGGATTCATTCAGAGCAACGGTGGGTGTCCCTCCTTACTTTACGAGTCTGGTAATGTTTACATTTTATAAACTAATTCAGATCTTTCCTTTCAACTCTGGTTGTTATAAAATCATGCTCTGTATTAATAAAAATATTGTTCAAAAAAAAAAAAAAAACTAAGTAGGAAAAAACAGGTCCATATTTTCAGCTCCATTTGAACAAAAAGAAAAAATCAATTTGTACAAGGAGAAAATTACATTTATAAATAAGTAGTGTGTGTGTGTTTTTATAATATTTTTTCCTTATTTTCCTTTTGTCACTTTTAATGGTTTTTTTTCTTAATTTTCACATTTTAGTCATCTTTTTCTCCCCTTTTAAAACTGGCATCTTGATTGCATAGCTTATTAATTAATTATTAATTAGTCAATGTTCTTTTAAAGATAATAAGAATTCAGATGAAAACCTTGTTAATTTGGGTTTGAAAATCAGCTTGACAGTTACTTTAACTGCACTTCATGACTTTTGTGTCCCTGTCATGCTTCCCCACTTACACACCCTCACCTCCTCTCTAAATTTCTGTCCATCCCACCAGAGATACAAGAGGAGAAGTTGAGGACACAAGGAAGGAGGAAGCTCTTTAAAGTGAATTTGTAATTTAATTTTACTTATTTACAGGTTATGTACAGTTGATTTAAGTACTTGTAGTTACTGTTTTACCTACAACTGACTACTACCCAGAATAAGGCCCACAGAGGAATGAATTTCCACTATTTACAACAATTAGCTCAATTCTCTTGACTTTCCCAGCAGTTTGAGTAAATGCTGTATTATAGATATATTTAGACTGTATCACTTTTGCACCAGACAATTATTTACTTTACTTTCTTTACCACAGAATTTCAAAAAATGAACTAGTTTATGTAGATCCAGTTCTTGTAACTGTGTAAAAATCCCCAAAACAGAATTAGCCAGAGGTTTATGAAGTTTAAGTTGCTTATGATGATGAAAATCTATGATTGACACTGAGTAGGTGCTAGCCTAGTTGCCCAGCAGAAATCCTCCTCAACTGTCAAACTGTGACCACTGCCGACTGCAAATAAGACATTAACTTCTCCCAACTAGCTCTCACAACCTCAAACAAAGTCAAAAATAAAGAAGAAATTAACAAACTAAGATTTTTTGTCACTTAAGTTCCCATTTTAAAATCTCTAAAAATACATGTGACAAAACTTCAAAATGTTAGGAAAAAAAGTATATTTTATTGTTTGTGCCAGATGTTTGTGACAACTTACATGTTTACTTCTTATTTTATTTACAATGTAGGATCAATGTGTCAAAACCCCTTTAGACATCCAAAATACCAAAAGACTTCCTCAATTACAGCTCATCCAACAACCTTTGTCTCTTCTCATTCATAATTTCTTCAAGAGTTGAAATAAACTTCAAAGTATTTAGCTAAGATCAATTTCCAAGTCACAGGCAGACCGGGATAAAAAGATGAGACTGGACGAATTAAATGACATGAGCCTTATGTGTAAATGTCATAGAAGGAGGAAGATGCTCAGCCATAAACCAGAATTTACACCAATGAAACAAATTGATAAATAGCTTGACCTTGATCTGAGTATTTTTTTAAAAAACACAAAGTTTCTAAGACATCTAGCTTTTAAAGCAAAACATTGTCTTTGATTACTTCCAAAATCCAAAAATTTGCGACCTTGTTTACTGTTCAGATGAGTTTGTGTTCTAAAAATATAATCAAGCCTTACATTGTGCGAGAGAACCAGTGTATGTGATCTCAAGAGGTCAAGACTGCTTACCCAGTGAAATCCTGCAATTACTTAGCTAGTATTGTTTGTATATGGGTATGGCCGTGTGTGATCTCTTTCAGATACAGGATGTGACAAGTCTAGTTCAGAGAGGGGAAATTCAGCAGGCTTGCGTGACTGCCTGTGTACCTTACACAAAGTAAACTGTCATTCATTTCATAGAAACTTCTGACAGCAAAACAGAAGAAAAATGCACACAAAAGATGTTGAAAACAAAGATCACTTAAAAAGAAACAATTCAAAATGAAGAATCTTTTTTGTGACTACATCCCTTCGGTGGCCGTTAGTACAATCACTATACACAAATTCTCAACTGGTTATTTGCATCCAATTTCCATAACCCACCAACTGCCACTGCTATTATGCAGCTGATTGTAAGTAGTAAGAAAAAAAGGGAGTGTGTGTGTACATTCACATACATTTCCATCCCTGTTTCATGAAATGCGAGTCTGTTTATGCATGCATCCATAGATATGTGCATGCATGACCACGTTTGGTAATAAATCCTGGAGTCCAAGTTTTACAGGAACTAACATCAAGTACCCTATAATTTCTATTAGATATTTTATTGTTAGGATTATAATTGGGTAAATTAGTATAAAGATTCAAGGTAGAGGAACTTCATCAGTCCTGCTTTAACCTTAGAATTATTAAAAAATGACATGTTACGGGACTTCATGGGATTTAATAAATGAAATTGTAAAGCATAAATGTATTATTTCCTAGAAAATGAAAAACCAAAGACGCACTTTACTGAGTGTAAGCTTCTCATTACTGAACCAGAATAGGTCAAAAAATACCAATCAAGAGATATTTCAGGTAGAAAGAAGACAGCATTCAATGCTTCAGTATGTGAGTCCAAATACTCCAATATTTAGTTATTTTGTCATTTTTGCCAACTACATTTACACAGATTCTGTATTAGTTCTTTATCAAACTCATTCATAGTCATGCTGCATTGTAATAAGATGTAGATGTATGCATCTGTGTTTTTAATTCTTTGTTACTGATTATTAGACAAATATCAAGACAAAAAGTAGGCCAAAAGGAAACATAGTACTTGCTATATGAAGACTGAGGACTTTGGTGCAAGGAAATCCAGGTACAAAGAACACAAATGCAAAAACTAGACATACCCCAATAATGCTGAGACCTTTGAGGTAGTCCATCCGCGGCTGTGCTTGGGGAACACAACCAGCTACAACCACCTTTTTCTCCTGTTCCTGGGCTTTTCTGCATAAAAAAATACAAAGAAAATCACAGATATTATAAATATTAGATGGCATCTATACACACATGCATGCATACATACAGTAATCAGCATTTGAAATGGATCAAACATTTCATCAAAGTTGCACTAGAACAACTTGGTTCAAAATTCTTGGATTTCAAATGTCACTTAAATTACTCGTAGGGTTACTGCATATTGTTCAAATGTTTTTATAGCAGATTATCTTTTTTTTGTATAGTGTATATATTTTCCTTTACTATTTGCTCCTGTTTTAAGTGAATTCCCTGTTGTAGAATTAAGTTTAATTTAATCTAATTTAATGTTGACTACTATATGTTAAACTCTGTGAACAAAGACTGCTATGACATCTATTTTATGAAAATTTAAAAATTACTGACACTGTACTGGAAAAAGACAAGAAAATGAGACCATTAATACATCAGGAAAATGATTACTCAGATGATAACTGAATTGAGAAGTAGGGTCATTTTCTCAGACTTTTTAGAGCTTCCAGAGAAGCCAGCCCCTGCTGGATACAGAAGAATTTCTATAACTATTTCTGCCATTTCTAGGAGGAATTCCTCTATGCACCTTAAATCTGAATTGGTTTTGGGTTCAGACCAGGAGACTATCGCCCTTTTCATATGGCAGCCACGTCACATGGGCCCAAAAATGGACGTCCTTGTTAAGCCTCTGGTGATTTATTGACACTGAATGTAGGTAGCTCAGTACCACATCTGTGTGACTTCAAACAGCTGACATCAGTGTTGCTGGTAAGGGTGGTGTGAGTGGTGTGTTCCCCCATGATGGCTCACCTTTGCACACAAGCATCAATTTACTTCTGTTACTACCTCCCAAGGCCGGACAGCGGCACAACAAAAATAGTTTACTCTTCCGCCTCAGGACTGTTCTGCCTTGAAAATGCTGTATGTAAGGGACATATGCCCGTCTTTTCTCTCATTTGTGGGTCAAAGGTTTTAATTCCCCTCATCAATCTACTGAAAAAGGGCACATTTTGCAAGTGTATCTTTGGTCAAAAGTTTTGGTCCGGAACTAATGTACAAAGACTGATAAACAAAAGCCGATGTCCTGTTATCATTCAGAATGATGCTATGTCATAATATGTCCATAACTAATCAAATACCTCAACTAATTACATATTTTGATCTACACTGGGCCATTTGTAAATCTCAGACTATAATGACCTAAACTAAAAAGAGCGATGCAGATGGAAAATAGTGCAGCAAACCACAAGGACAGTGTGTGTGCATGATCTGTCCGAGTGTTCTTGTCACCTACAGTTAGTGGCTGTGAGGTTTGAGACGCGGTCTGTCTGAAACAAGCTTTTGGAGGAGATGCCCAGCCTCTGCCATAAATCTTTAATAATGAAGCCTCCTGACAGCTGGAATGGGACAGGGAAGGAAGGATGGAAGGGTGTAGGCATGTAAGTGATGGAAGAATTGTGAGAGGAGACCAGAGAGAAGCTCTGCAACTGGATAAAAACTGTCACTTGTGTTTTAATATAGACTGTTTGTACTTTTCAGCAAAAAGAAGAAAAAAAAGAACTGATTGAGGTCGGAAGGTTATTTG
This sequence comes from Zenarchopterus dispar, assembly GCA_028564865.1. Classification (NCBI taxonomy): domain Eukaryota; kingdom Metazoa; phylum Chordata; class Actinopteri; order Beloniformes; family Zenarchopteridae; genus Zenarchopterus; species Zenarchopterus dispar. Next base: position 5,114,535 of record JAOWBL010000008.1, on the reverse strand, counting down.
AGATTATAGTGTGAAGGGAGACATCTCAACAAACCTGCACTGTCACATGAACTGAAAACAGAGGGATTCAGAGGGATCGACTTCTTCTCACTTGAAAGAGGCTTGCAAAACTAAACACTTACAAATATAAGAGCATAATAGTTTAAGTTAAAAAAAACCCTCCTCCCTCTCTCCTCTCCAGATTTTCAAATTAGCAACTTCAAAAAGGATCATAACATATTACACTTTCAATATTTATTCAACACCCACTATGTCGAAATGCTGGAGCAAAGTTTGAAAGAAAAAAGTTGACCGCCTGCTGCTTCTGTGACAATTAAGAACATAAGTAGAAGTCAGTTGCTGCTAATTAATGTCACAAGACTGATCATAATCAAGTTTGAACACCTCTGTTGGTGCAGAAGTTATGTGGTCTGCAGCTTTCAGGTGCGTGTCTTCGCAATGCCACTGAGGAAAGACATCAGCAAAGATCTGGAGAGAGCCAAATCTGCTGCACATCTAACTGAGAATAGGCCATTTCCAAACAACACTGAGTGTATGGCCATTTTCAAAACCGAATACTATGTACCAGGCATACAAAGTATGATAGAGAATATTCTGCACAAGGCTGACGTCCTCAGTATGTAGTATGTCACATAAAAACCGGTACACTAAAGGACAAGTGGCAGCTGGTCACTTCACTGTAGTAATGGCTCTCACTGTGATGGCGACTGTAATGTAGGATATAGTACACTAGAAAGCAGCCCACCATTCAGGTATTTTTCACACACTGCATATTGTGGAGTTGCTTGAATCTTTCATGTTATGTACCATCTTTTGGCCAAATTAATATGCAGTTTTGAAAATAGCCAAGCGAAAACCTTCAGGATGGGTGCCAGTATCCTCAGGACTGAATTTCTCGGTTAGGCCATATCTGGCAGAATCAACACTTCATACCAACTTGTCAAGCATCGTGATGGAGGAAGATGATTTGAGCCTGATTTGCAGCCACAGGATTCAAATCCCTTGTAGACACCGAGGATTTTTACAGATCGTGAGTACCAAAGTTTTCTGAAGTTAAACATGATTATCATGTAGCCTAACCTGGGGCTTCTAAATGACTGAAAAAGAAAAGAATCAAGGTGTCATGATGCTACAGTCAAAGTTCTGACCTCAAACCACTTAAAATGCTGCTCCAGGACTTTAATAGAGCTGTAAATAAATTAACGCCCAAAAACATCTAATCCACTACATCAATGAAGTAAATAAGGGTAGTCCAAAGCAGCTCCACAATTACAACTACTTAAGAGACAACCAAGCAGAAAATGATTTCTTTAAGTTATTGTTGCTAAAGGTGATTCTACAAACCATTAAAACAAAGCTGTTTTTGTTAGTTTTTTTGTTTAATAGCTAAAGATATATTCCTGTATTAACTTGGAATCAATAACTGACATTGCTTATAGTGTTGACAGTATTAATAACTATATTTATTTTTATTTTAATATTTGTTGATAGGTTGTGAAAGCTCTTATTTATTTTTAACTGCTTCATGTTAGTGAGACCATCTACATGGCTGAATGAACTCAATATTAGCAGTCATAGCATCTATCAATAACACATCTTTCTTAAACTCTGATACTATATCTGCTATGAGTGCATTTTTCTCTTCTCACTGTTTGCCATTAAGAAGTCACACTGGCATCAGTGCACATTCAGGCAGACGCACAGTAGGGGTGCGCCTGCATAATTGACATTGCCTCATGCCAAATTGCGCCCAACGTTCCTTTAATGTGCCTCTTGCTTCCTTCCCATGCACTCACAGCCATAGCTGACACAGCGAGTAAGCAGACTGTGCTTGAGTCCCTCCCTGAGCACCCTGAGGGGAACAGGCCAATCACATCGCACACAGTTCCTGGGTGGGATGAGATACAAGGGGATTATACGATGCTGTTGCCGTGGTAATACTTCTGAGTCCATCCGAGAGCTCGTTGCCAGTGACCCAGACGAGAACAGATGTCCCCCCAAGATCAGAAAACAGGGAGTGTGTGAACGTCTGGCCACGTGTGTGAGCCTGCACACATTCCGGCTCGACTTTTATGTCTGCATATCACCTTAAATCTCTACGGCCCAATATAAACACTTTGTTACTGCTCTTCACAGCTTGGAGACCACGTACACACAGAGGGTGCAAACATACTAAGCATACACATTTAAGTGGTCATGGCTGGTGATAGTGAGAGTGTTTAAAGGTCCATGCATACATGCATGACCTCTGCAGCATGTATGCCAGCGAGAGTTGTGCTGTACATACTTGTTTTTAACAGCTGAGTGGATACAGAGAAACAGTCAAATTAAACCAGACTAAATGTCCAACTGAATTGATCAGGTTGACTTCGAGATGCCCTGTGCTAGTAATATGACATTAAAATAACTCTAGGCATCAGACAGACCAGAGTGCTTGACCTACATAAGAATCTTATCAGCATTCTCACAATGAAACCTGACCTGAAAGAGCGTGTTTTCCTTTGAGAAGTAAGGCAATTTTCTATCCAAGATATTTAAATGGAAACCACTGAAAAGAAGTGAGATTATCAGATTACATGAGCTACAACTTTAATCTTCTCACATTTCATATCTTATATTTTAACATAC
>JAOWBL010000008.1:5002123-5104757 GCA_028564865.1 Zenarchopterus dispar | reverse complement strand
GATGGATGGATGGATGGATGGATGGATGGATGGATGGATGGATGGATGGATGGATGGATGGATGGATGGATGAGCAAAATGAGAAAGTACCAGTACACAGAACCATCTGTCCCACACATGTTGCAACAACAATGTCCCACTCTTGCGTAACAGACAAGACGCTGAATGGCCCATAATTAATATTAATATTTTCTATTAAAATGAAACAAAGTATTGAAAAAAACTGACATGAACTCAAATCAGTTCAGGAATCAATCAATCAAATAGTTTGACAAAGGATTTATAAAAATGTTACGATACTGTGGTCTGAGGTGGAAATTTAGTCGGTAGATTTAAATGTTTATGTTCTTCACTCAGCAAGTTCAACCTTTGTGCAGCTTTTTCAAATATGATTTCTTAAAGCCACTCAGACTAGAGCAGGCAAACCATCACAAAGCTGTGGGGGTCATATTCTTCCCCTTTGATATAAGACTGCTCATATCTGTATATTTCGATTATGGATATTATAAATGCCACAACAAACCATATAAAGTACGAGTCCTGAGTGCAGCACAAGGACCTGAACAAAACATAAACAACATGTTTTTTTTTTTTTAAATCAAAACTGAACAAGTTTATCTCTGTGATGCTCAACAAAGTGGAATAATGTGACTCCAACAAAGTTTTGCATTCACTTTTAGCTCTACAACTATTCATTTTCCTTTTGCCATTTGTCTAAAGTACACGCAGACATATCATGTTTTTGTGGGAAAACATTCTAAACTAGTATAGTAATTATGTCTCAAGTGAGACCTGTCAGCCTCCAATTTGAACTTCTTCATGGTTTCAGTACAACCTCACCCCTCCCTATTTACTATCAGTACTGTACATCTCTACTTGAATTACTTGAACCCAACAGTCTCCTGAAAAGCTGCCAATTGCTACAGTCAAATGATACTCAAGATTGAACTGACACTCATCATTTTTGAGGTTCTCAACTTTTATGTATGACTTGCTATAATTCAAATACCTAGAATATGCCTCACCAGAGATATTTCTTTTATTTAGTGTAATAAATGAAAGCAAACTTCAAAAAATATGAACCTTCAACACCAATTAAGAAAGTGCAAACGTGTGAAAAGAGAAGGGGGGGGCTTAAAGCCAACTGACAAAGTCATACACATCATGGTAACCGCAGGCAGTTCCCTATTTCACAACAATAACAGACTAGACAAATATTGGTACATCGTTTCACCAACATTACAAGATGTGGCTATATTTGCTGTACACCCTAGGCGAGGGCAGTTAATAATCAATAGAAGGCGTGCCCCCATGTGAGACGAGTTGGGTTCCAGGAAATGAGAATTTACAGAAAGACAGAAAGAAAGAAAGGGCCACAGGAAAACCACACGCTAATTTGTTGTGTACACAAAAAAAAGAATGTGTTAGAAGACTGTGAGAGATCAAGTGAGTTTCTCCTGCCTGTCACCTGGAAGAGAGACAAAGAGAGAAAACTAGAAGGGGAAAAAGGAGCCCCCTGTATGTAAACGCTCACCTGGCCTCAATGCCCTCAGTGACTTGTGGCAGATTACGGTTGAGTCTTTATAAAAACAAAGGCAGGAGCTAAGAGGAGGTGTCCTCAACAAAACAAAAATATCAAAGCAACACCGATAGACTGGAGCGCCTAGGGTACTGCGTATTTCTGGGCTGCTCCAGAAAGTACTGTCTGAAATGCTTCAGACAGTACCATTTAGACTGAGGCAACACATAACTGCACAAGGCAACAAAACATACAACTAAAGATAGAATTCCCTAATATTAATTCATGTGTATAAAGATGAGTTTGATTTTGTTGTGCTCACATTTCATGATTATTTGGGTTATTCTATTGTTGATTTAGCAGAGAAAGAATAAGCTGTACATAACACAGACACGGGACCTTGCATGCAAACTTATGCCCTTTTGAAACTGGTACTACTTAACACAATTCACAACCGTGCTCTTCATGTCGCCTGTAAAGGAAACAAAACATAGAAACAAGATTTAAAAGGCCCATCTGCACATGTTGGTTTGCTTCGCCCACCACTGGTTTACATGCACAAACACACTTGGAAGCAGCTGAGAGATGCACACATTCCTTCAGACATTCACCTGACATGCACACGCTTACACACAAACACATACATACACATACACACCCTTCAATAAGTGCCTGATTCCATTTCAAATATTTTATTTAGCAGGTCTTTTTAGTAAAAGCTTTTGACTGTACTGGCGGATCTGATTAATGCACAAAATTCAATGTCATCAATCTCACCCAAAAAATGATAAATTTTTACTAGATATTAATACGATAATTTTTTTTTGTTACACTTTTTACTCTAATTGATATCAGAGCCAATTTATAAATCTGTTATATTTTAGGGGGGCTTATTAATATATTAATCCTTCCTTGAATTCAATTACAATCTTCTGAGAGTGATCCTGTATGGATTGTTGAAAACCTAAACAGTCTCACAAATGCTGGAATACGAGTTTATAATTTGTGAAGTTTTACAAACTCCTATGTTGCAGTGTTCTGTGACAACAGAGAAGTACAGTCATAAAAACCAAATGACAGTAATTTCTGTTTGATCAATGTCTCCACCAAAAACACGTTTAGAACAAACTTGCTCTTCAACAACCAGGGCATTTACAATCAAGAGCATACAAAGACTGTCTTCACAGTTCACACAGAGGAAATTGATCAGTTACAAAAATCAGGAGGGAACTTAAATCTTTAAAGGGGTTCAGTCACAAAGAAGACCTAGAACAGAACACTTCTCTCACATTATTACTGTTACATTGTCAGATATTGATGGGAAGTTGGAGGTACAAAACAACAACCTTTGCTGATTTTATCAATACTGCAGTAATAATAAATAGATATTTTAAAAATGCATGGCCTTTAGTCAAATTATGGTCTTGTTTTTCTTGGGGTGTCTTTCATGCAGAAAGTACAGAGAACTTGTAGCCTCGGGTTGCTTTTGTATTAACTGTTTCGTATATTTATGCTCCTCATGTAAAGTGTCCTAATTCAATTAATAGTATAATTAAAACTTCCACTTTGTTTTTATTTCAGTGTGAAATTGAAACAATTTAGGTCATCTGGTCCCTTATTCCCAGTTCCAAGCTGGGGGACATGCAAATTTTATGCAAATGCAACGTGAAAAGTGAAAACTAGTTATGGGCCTTGGTGATAAATAGTGAATTTAGCCTCTTGGCATTACAAAAACAGCCAGTTGGGGTTCATATGCAAATGATATGCAAATAGCCCAGATGCAGGGAGTTCTTATTTCTTCCGATACAGAGAACAGGTGTTGTGATGGGTTGGCAAGATAAGAGGTTACAAAGCCAACTTATGTCACCATCACCTGACAGTCATATTAAATATTCACTCTTCAAAGACCATAAATAGAGATGATAGAGGAAATGAAGGCAATAAGGTTGGGGGTGAATGCTGATTAAAAAAGCAAACAAAAAACAAAAAATTTGGCAGTTTTGATGAAAACAAATATGGAAGGAGAAAAGGTGCAAATGAAAGAGTAAAGCACCCAATTCAAGTGTGGAAAGCAGAAAAAGAAACAAGGAAAAATATGTCATACTTTAGAATTCAGAAAAAAAAAACAAGTGCAGTTGGAGGGAAGGAAACCAAACATTTAACAAAGCACAAACTACATAAACTGAAGAGACAACAGAACCTGAAACTGTGAGAAAGGAACAAATGTCAGAGAGAGAAGAACGAGACAGAATACATTTGAAAGTGCTAAGACAGAAAGGAGCAGTTATGGTTGAAGCTCTGAAAACTCTAAGTATTCAAAGAGTCAGCTGATCTCTCTTGTTCATAAAAGAGGGGCCTGGATAAATTCATGTGGAAAGGCATTTTGCACACACAACACATGAGCTTAGTGGACTACCTTGTTCAATCAGAATTGTCTCTTTAAATTACATGCATCGCTAGCACACATTCTCTGACCGTGCACCACCAGCCGCAGCGCCACGATCACTATAATGCTCTTAATTGAAATCCAGAGCTGCCCCAAGCATATCACCTGATCTCCTTACCTGCAGTGCTAACACGTTCAAAATGAACACTGCCAGATATTTCTGTCCTCCAATACACACACATCTAAAAGGACTTACTTAAGGTGTGTGTGACTATCAGAGGGTAGCATGTATTAAAGAATCCTCCAAAAGATCAGATAGACAATCATGCAAGTGCAAAGATAAAACACCCGCAAAGTATTTCCTATGATTACCGTTTATTTTTCTTTTTCTTTTGAGTAATTATACTCATTATTTTATTCATACCATCTCATTTTCCTTCCCAGACATTTATTTAAGAATAAATCAGTATTTCATCATCGCTTCTAGACTGCTAAGGCTCAAAGAAAAATTCAGACGCTTAATCTTGCCATTTGCCAAACAGCTTTTCACCTGCACAGGAAAGTTGTTGTATCTATCAAAATCAGATTTTTGACAAATTAGAAATGACAAGGGGACGGATAATCCTATGGGACTGATGCATTTTAATAAAACAAACCTGCCTTTGACAGCAGTGAGTGTTGCAAGTTTAAGCACCACCACGCACCTTTGAATGGGTACATTAGATAGTTAGAACAGTCAAAGTCAAATCCCAGACAATGACAAGGCTTCTAATTAATAATTACTAAATGGAACAATTTCAGTGTTTTCAATCATGAATAATTCATGTCTTTGCCCAGAACGTGTTTTACTGCGGGGTCTGCTTTTTCCCAGGGAAAAGATTTAAATACAAAAAAGAAAAAAAAATAAAGGGGGGGAATCTGCAATACAAACACAAAATACAAATAAGCTTGAAACAGTTGTGAAGACAAAAACAGAAAACAGAGAGATGGGGGTGGAAAAAAGCACACACACACACACACACACACACACTTCTCATCCTCGAAGAGATTCCATTAAAAACAGATGGCATCAGAATTATCTGATGTCCTGTCACTGTCTTTTTATATGCTAATCCAGCTCCTACACACGTCTGAGTCTCTTTAATCAGATATCAGGTCAGAGAAACTAAATCAAGCCGAGACAATCATGCTGCCAGGGAATTACAATACACGGAGACAGGTAGTCAGACAGGAATGTATCAATGCGCATAATGTCAGGAGGCTCAGGCAAAGTGTGGAGGTAGAATAGATGGATGATGTCACTTTCTTTTGAAATATTATTTCTGCTACACTCATTCACTTAAAAAGAAGCAACACATCGGCAATACAATAAATTTTCTTAATAGTAATATCCACTTACTGCATAAGCCAGCATTCGTTCAGTAACTCAAATGTCACTGTCACATCACAAGCTCTGTCATTTTGTACATATACATAAGCCATTAGTGGTGCTTAAAGCTGCCGTTGGCAGCAATGTTTCAAAACTTTGCTTCAAAGTAAATATGTTTGAAAAGGAAGGTAGTGTGAGGAGTGGTGGCTTTGACTGGTCCATCCTTCAGACAGTACCAGAAAGTCAATATTACCAAATGTTGATTTGTTGATGTTTATCGGTTGTTTTGCTCGAAAAACTGCACGAAAAATAAACTTATAGAAATATGTAGTGGGCTTACAAAAACTTCAGATATAACTTATCTGTCTTACACTTCAATTTTCATTTTTTTAGGCACATTTATGATTCCTCTAAACACAAAATCCAACCCACCTCACCTTTACAGACCTGCATGTGTTGCCTACCAGTCCACAACTTTCCTGAAATCTGAGAAATGTGTCAATAGACACAACATGATATTTACAAAAATTCTGCAACTAAACAGTTCAGTCACACATAGACAACATAACCAATGACGATAATTACGGTATTGAATAATCACTGAAGTGGAATTTTTAGCATCAGTGGCTTTTGTAAAACCACAGTAAACACATGTAACAGACAAACAGGTCTTTCTTTACTACTAAGATGGAAATGTCCGTTTGTTTTTGCTATGCAAACAGTTAGTGCAGGGGCAATGAAGCTTCCATGTAGCCCAAAAGAGAAGAGGAAGAACACACAAACGGCGCTGAGGGAAGTAAACATGCTGCATCGCTGGACAGAACATGTCGTTGCTTTACAGCTGGTGATGCCAACAAAGGCCTACAGTAGCCAACTACGGCAGCCATCTACTGCTCGTATCCTTCACAGTCTGTGTGCTAGTGGTGGTCTACACGTATGAGATGTGACAAACTATGGTTTCACAGCAGCATAAGGGCGATGCATGTGAACGGCATGTCAGAAATAACTCTGACTAGTCAACAAGTCAAAAAAATACTCAATAGACTGGTTAACTTCCAAAATTTGTCAACTACTAAAGTAGTTGCAGCCCTAGTTATATTACAAAACAATAGTTTTCTCATCATTTTCAAGATATATACTAGTTACATAGAACATGCACAGCACAAATAAAAAAAGGAAATACTGAAATAAAAATTGACCTTTTCTTTTAAGATCAGTTTTGCCACCTTCTGTTGAACATTTAAATGTTTTGGTGTGAAATTATTAGTTCAGGTTTGTCAAAATGGTCCTACCCAACTACTCACCAAGACTAGAGGGACATTTTAAAAATGATTAACACTGAAAGACTGTAAAAAATTACACACAGACACATACACACGTGATAACAAGAGCCTTCACAGCATAAATTTGCTGAGTTTAACAATGGAAACCATGTGTGAATGGAGGCGCACTCATGAGCAAACACACAGCAATCATCAGATCAGATCTCAAATCGCACTGTCTGTCTGAAAGATTAGGAGAGCCATCTGTCCACTATGCGGAAAGTATCGCATCATCAACAAACTTCACACGCCACCTTCTATGTGCATGCATCTGTGAGCTTGAATGTTTGATCAGCTTCCAAGAGAGTTAAATTAATTTCTCAGACTGAAAAAGGCACATAGGATGAACAGCATAACAAGTACAATAAAGGCTTTTCTCTATAAGTTTATTAAATGCTTAAAAGCACACTTTTTTTTTTTTTTTTACTGTTTAAGATGAGACATGTAAAGCATTGCAAACATGGTTACTTATTCAAAAGTGTTGAGCTAAAGCAAAAGCACGCCACCAATACACTCATTACCCTTCCAACACAAACAGTCACACACACAAGACCAGGAAATTACTTGTGGCAACACTTGATGCATAATCAATACATACCTATTAATCTCTGTCCTGGCTAAACATTACTTGTATTTACTCTGCTAACTTCACCCTGTATTGATCCAGATTGCCAATACCACCACAGGATGAGAGGGAAGCACAGCTCAAGAGAGGTTTAGAGTCTCAAGGTAAAGTAATTCCCAAAAACCTTTAAACACCAACTGAGCTTGAAGCTTCTATCCATCTATACGGTGTCTTGTATGGACAGCAGACTAAGTATTCACCCTATAACCTGCAGGTGACAAAACTATCAATCAAATATAATTTCCACCTGGTAAACCAACATCCTGTCATTCCTCTCAGTGTAGTCTCTTTTTTTTCTTCATCTTACAGTTCAACCTTGCTGTGCCCAATGATGATTGTAATTAAATCTGCTGTTGACATTATCAAAGTACACTTTATCTAAAATCCAAACTCTCATATACAAATTGCAGGGAGATCACTTGTTTATATGTATGAAGAAGAGATGACATTATCAAAGTACACTTTATCTAAAATCCAAACTCTCATATACAAATTGCAGCGAGATCACTTGTTTATATGTATGAAGAAGAGATGACACAAAGACAAACATGTCTGACTGAAACATGCCCCACATACTCTTACATGCACTAACAATGTCTTGCACAACCCCCTCCAAACCTAGGAAAACTATTCAAAATGTTCAAAAGTAATGAAAAAACGAAATAAACCGAATACAACGATTTGCAAATAGTTAAAATCCTCGATTAGACCTAAAAACAGTAAAGGTCAGTATGGAACAAATGCTGTAACTCCATCCTTTTTCATACAGTGGTTGCAGAAAACACTTGTTTAAGCTGCCAGGGGTTCTTTTGGGTTGTTCTGACCAGTGTTGCAATACCACTTTAATAACTGAATAACTCAGCTGTTGTAAAGCAATATTTTCAACAGTTTCTGCTTCATAACAGCTTGATCCTCCTTAGACTTATCTTTTTTGTTTTTAAGTGCGCAATAGCTCTAGGTCCAGTACTTGATTTCTTTTTCTTCAGGTCTGTTGTGTTACCTTTAGAGTGTGGTGATGCAGAAGAAAGCAAGGCCTAATCTCACAAAAACATCATCTGGATGGCAACATCTGGTGGTGCAAATAGTGCATATTTTGGCATTGAACGTTTTCACAGATGTCACAATGATATTTGCACTAGTACAAGATCACACCATTATGGATAATTTTGAAGTGTGCTCACATCTTGGATAGTGTTATTCATCCTTAGCCTTAAAAAGGTAGAGCATCATTTTAACCCCACCACACCCACCCCAACCACACACACATATACACACACACACACACACACACACACACACACCACCCCAAAAAATTCAAATTGTTTTTATCAGACCCCAGGAAAGTCTTCCCTCTTTGCCTCATTTATGTTATATAAGCTCAGGCCCAAAAAAAAGGCCAAAAGACAGCTGGTTTGGTATGCTGTTCCTTGCATTCACAGATTCCGCTGAGTTTTATGAATCATTCTTCATATTGTGAAATAATCAGCATCTCTTGGATGTTTTTTCTCAATTTCAAAAGATCTTTCCTCTTTGTTCTATTGTTAATATGCAGGACGGAAATTACCTACACTGCTGTGATCTGCACTGTTTTTCGTGTTTTACACAGAATCCCAGTCTTTTTGGACAGAATATTGCAGCACTGAAATACTTGTGAGACCCCCTGACTTTTCCAACCAACCTAACCATTTGATCAAAAGGTTGGCTGGGCCTCACAAGGCTTATAAATTCCTACAACACACAAACACTCATTTGCACACATCTTACTCTTCACACACAGGTAGCCAATGCTTTTATTTCAGCAGGTGGCCTCACATGAACATCCACACGCAGCGATTCAGGTCACCCCTGCTTTCTATTTCAGCAGGTGGTCAGTGAGTAATGGCACTGATGGCTGAATATTGGACGGTTGGACAGAAAGTGGGGATTATCTTCCAAAACAACACAAGACAGCCAAAGTGAAGAGAAACACACATACGCACACAAAAAGAAGACATTAAATGGGGCCTTGAAGTGTCATTTACTACAAGTCCTTGAATGCCTTCCTCATAGTTTCTTTGCTTTTTATCCAAGATACTCACAGTCTTCATCCAACCTCAGAAAGAGCCTGGCATACCACATTAATTATGAATGTTTTTCAACCTTTCATTTCCTCGTCAAGGAGGAATTACATTTGTTTTCATTATTAAGTCAAGATGACAGCTAAAACCCAGACAAAAAAGGTGGCTTTCATACAAGATAATTATAACAAAACAAAAAAGAAACAACGGTGAGCATTTAAATGTCAAAGAACACCGATCATCTTACTTTACTAGGGTCATTTTGGGTCTACTACCACCCCTCTTAACTCATACACAGACACAAATGAAAGTCTCTGTTTTCCCTTCAAAGATGAGTGAATCTCTAACATCGCTCTGCTGAATAACAAAGAGATGTAATCTTGCAAAGCTATTTTTTAATCAATATTACAATTCTTTTATTTATTTCATTTTCAATTTTGAAAATTCTCACTTTCAAGCAATGCTAATAAACCTTGATTTATTCTTGTTAAGCCACAATTTTAAGTAACAACAAAAAAAAAAACAATTATATTGTCTCTAACATGATAGTTAATGTCTACAAAAACAAGAATGGCCTCAAACTGGAAGCCTTGACGCTCACTTTTCTTTTTGTTAATAAATCCCATGACCTTTAACCAGTAATGTTTTACCTCATCTTTACTAATTTAGTTTCTGTATTTAACTCCAGCACCAGACCCAATGCCACTTTGTTCTGCCTGAAACAACTCAGCTTGGCATGACATCTGTCAGACTGAAGTCAAGCAGAGCCACATTTGTTTTCTATATGTCAATGCTTATTTCTATTCCACATGTACATATACCCACATTGTCCTGTCTACTCAAATAACATACAAGAGAAGATGTGTAACCTGTATGGGTGGAACAACTTCAAATACACTGCCTGGTCAAAAAGAAGAGAGGGCTAGATACTAATATTCTGCTTTACAGCACACATTTGTCGTGGCACTATTTCAAGTATCTTATCCAATGTTAAAACATTCATTTCCCTTCAGAGTTGCATGAATTTTTTACCACAATCTTGTACTGATGATGGGAGAGCTGGACCGCTGGAGTCAAGTCTTTTTCAGCATATCCTAAACACTCTAAATGGGGAAAATAGGATCTAAATTCTTTGGTGGTGTGAGCATTGTCTCCTGCTCTCTGAGCCACTCTTTCACAACTGAACTCGGTGAATCCTGGCACTGTCATCTTCAAAAATGTCTGAGTTATCAAGAAAGAAAAGGAAAATCTGTTGTTAGAAAAACCTGGTCATTCAGTATGTTCAGGTAGTCGGCTGACCTCAATTTTGTGGACACAATGTTGCTGAACCAAGACCTGGCCAACTGCAGCCACCCCAGATTGTAATAATACCCCCAAATTGAATGGTAGGCACACCTGATGGGGAGTGACTGCATTCATTGCTCTTACTACCCTGAAGCTCCTATTCCTCTGGACGAGTCCAGATTTACCTTTACCCTCTGGATAAGGGTAAATCTGGACTCATCAAAACACAAGAGCTTTTTCCATTGCTCCAAAGCCAAATTTTTTATAGTCATACAAATGAAAGCCTCTGTTTCCATTAGCCTCGCTAATAAGTGTTTTGTTTTTTGTTTTTTAAAGACTACACAGCCATCTTGTTGCACTGTAGACATGTAAGAGTTCCTCTTACTTTCACAATTAAATGTTGCTGTGAGTTCTACTATTGATTTTCTTGAATGAGATTTTAAAGATTTCAACTATTTCTCATGATGGTCATTCAAGATTTTTTCAGATCACATTTCTGTTCAAAGATGATGCCTCACCATTATCTTTACCAGTCTAAAGAATGCATTATTAGAAGGCATGCATTAAAAAAATAATACATTCAGAATATATTTTAAAAAAGAATGCATTAGCTAGTTTTTAAATAAAATCTGGTCGTTTTAGCAGTCTCCTTAGATTTGTTGTTTGCTTGATGTAATTAACAATAATTTGTTAAACAAAGTAATGTCTCTTCTCAACAACAGGATGTGAATTCTGACAGATGGCTGTTAAAAGAAATGCAAAGCTGCTCATTGCATCAGTGATAGTTAAATAACTGACAGGCAGCTGAAACATATTAATCACTGCAGTACATTTTCATTGACAGACTGTTTTTTTATTGTTTTAAAAACATTTAAAATCCAAGATTGAGGAAGATTATGAGAAAAAAAATCAGCAAGACCTAACACGTTTTGCAGTAGCTATCCCCACAATACAAAGTTTCTATGTATGTGGCCAGTTTATTCATGTGACCTTGATGCACTGCAGTTTACCAAAGGTCCCATAAATGTGTTCTTATCAATAGATAAGAACTGGCAAGAAAAGAGGAACAGAAAATGGGTGACGTACATCTAACTAGGAACTGCTAAAACGTATCCACAGGCATGCTCTGTGTCCTACTGAGCAGCTTTTTTTGTAAGACTGAGCTTTGCTAAATGGCGTATGGTGCAACTTGTTGAAGAGGAGAAATGCTATGACTCCTTCAATTTCCTGCAGTGCGAGTATAGTGGTGTGCTGTTCCATTTTAACTTTCAGTAATTTTACACTTATGGCTCCTTTCATAAAGCATCCACAATCGGGTTTATCTAAAAATAACCAGTATTGATGCAAGCAAAACCGAGTTCCACCATTCATCTCCTTTTTTACCTCCTCTGCTCTTCAATTTACAGTCCTGACTTCCTCTGGCTGCAACATCCACTCTCTCTCAGCTCATAACTTATCCCATTACTAGCATCCCTTTCAAGATATTTTCATGATATCCCTTCAGGGTATTTGTAGTCTCTAGAGTTCAGACTGTATTCCTTAGATAACTGAAAGTACACTAACTGGCTAAAAGGGAAAAAGGACAACATTTCCTTCATCTATAGAAAAATAGCGAAGGAAACTTCTTTCTATACTCCTGCAATTTTTCTCTCACTCTCTCTTATCAAACTCAAGTTCAAGTGAACAAATGCCCGGACACCTGGAACACTGACAGAATTATTTCTCTCTCATATGCTTGAAGTTAAATAAAACAGGATGAAAAAAATATATATATATTTTGAGCAGTGGCTGGCAACTGACCGTGAGGAATCACAACGTTATTCCTCAGTCTGCTCAAAGCTGTCGCTGTCTAAATGCGCTGTAACAGTAGACAGAGATGCTCTCCTGAATTAACTGTATGTTCACATTATTTTAAAAGTATTTCAGCCAGGGGATATGAAAGTTAAACAGAACTTGCGTTAAGGCAATAATGCCACTATTTTTTTTTAAATTAAGACTAATGCACATACATTTCAGGACATAGGACCCTCAGACCAACCTGTAGTTTGGAAAATAGATCCAGCTGTAATAATAGACTGCAAAATACAATGCACAAAGCATCAGTTAAGTGATGGGTTGGTTTTCTGAATAGCAGTTTTTAAACTTCTTTTTCGCATTGACAGTGAAATAGAGGAAAATGAAGATTATATAGTTTTGTCTTGTACAGTGCACCATTTGACCATTTGAGGCAGGCTGTGAATATGTTTTATAAAAACTGCTTAAACACAGGGACATTTTAAATGAAGAATTACTCAGGGCAAACTTTGGTCCAACAAGCAACAACTGATGTTAATCCTTCTGTTGACCTTCAAGACATCTTTCAGAAATATAGCACAACATCAACAACCATTTGTTTAAAGCAAGAATTATTGCCTGCTCCTGTATTATTGCAATTTGAAAAAATATATTTTTAAAAGGTGAGATACGACATTCCTATATTAATCCCACAATGGGGAAATTCCCATTGTGAATTTACTTTTAATAAACAGAACATTTTAAAAACTATTTGTGTAATTGCAATTAATCACCTGTTAACTATGAAACTTTTTCAATTAATCACGATTAAGACCTTTAATCAATTTGAGAGCCCTTCTTCAAGCACTACATATAAGTCTGTGAGTGGCGAATGGAGACAGATCAAAAACAGTCCAGTAATATCTGTCATCATTAAGTTTTTTTCTTCCCCCTCAAAAAGGAAAGGTGTGCTCTCTCAGCCTTCTGTAATCCTCTTTCCTTCCTCCTATAACGCACATGGAAAGAACCATATTACAATACAAGATAATGAATTGCTAAAATATTGGGGTTTCTTCCAGTTAAAAGTAATGTTTTTATTTTCTCCTGACTGAAGTAAAGTGCTTGCTCGAAAGGTAACTCTTGGGTTTCTATCTTTGTAAAGTGCCCTGCTTTTTAATCCTATACACCAATAACCTCTAACATTATGAACTCACGTAATGAGTAACTTCCACTTGACCTGTCAGGGTGTGAAAAAATATTTGGGGGAAATCCTGGACTGTGTGGCACTGTGACAGTAGCAACACATCCTTCAGGCCTTGTGAGCTGTGGAATCCCATCGGATCCCATCTGATTGGTATTTGGTAAGTTCTGGAGGGTGTGTGAAAACCTCAGACCATGTCATATTTTTTTCAAGGGGCCCACTGCTAGCCTGCGGTCGATGCACATACTGCCATGCGAGTGCTACTGCCTTGTGGGGTGGGGTGATAAGTGATAAGCAAAAACAGTTAAGGCAGGAGACAAATGTCAAACTAGCATCCACGTGGATACCAGATCTTGCGATTTGTTATATATTTGAGTAATAACTTGTCTAAGATCATATGAAAGTGACAAAGATTGTATTTTTGGCTGCTAAAACAGCTTGTGGCAGCAGTGGTTGCTCTCATTAAGCCAGTTTTTGAGGCTATCAAAATTCCTTTTCTCTAAAGTAATCAATGGATGAGACCAAGAAGCGATTCCCTCTTTACCCAGCTTATGCAGCCTTCCTCCTTCCTCTTTAGCCACAGTTTCCTTATGGGAATTTTAAAACAGGATGGATGTGATTCTTAATCTCACGCCTTTTAAATGGTTCCTGCAGCCTAAAGTCACCTTGTAATGATTACCAAAATACACATGCACATACATGTGTTTTTGGATCATGCTAATGTCCTGCTATCAATCTAACAGATAAACCTTCTTCCTTCAGCTCATGTTATTTGTTTGTTGTTTTTTTTTTGGTACAATCTAGAAATGTAAAAAGTGCATGCATTTTTGAGTGCATAAAAGATAAGAGACAACTTGCTCTTTTTAAGTCACTTAACCTAAATAAACATGCATACATGCTTCACTTTTTCTAGGAGTAAAAGAAAATTTCTTCAATTCATCAGTGCATTTATATTCAGTTAAGTTACATTAATTGTAGTTGGTTTTATCACAACTTTGTCCTGAAATGTTCCTCATCTTTATTTATATCACTTGTTTTGGTCTTCATCTGGCATACTTTTGCACTCCTTTTTTTCTTAGCTTACAACACTCAGATCGTATCTTGCTGCTCAGATTGCTCCCCTGC
The DNA here is from genome assembly GCA_028564865.1 of Zenarchopterus dispar. Classification (NCBI taxonomy): domain Eukaryota; kingdom Metazoa; phylum Chordata; class Actinopteri; order Beloniformes; family Zenarchopteridae; genus Zenarchopterus; species Zenarchopterus dispar. The sequence continues at coordinate 5,090,096 of JAOWBL010000008.1, read as the reverse complement.
CCATCTGTCTCTCTACTCTTGATTCGTGCAGGTGATATTTTCTCCACCCACTCTGCCTCCTTCCTTCCCACAATCTCTGTTGAATGCACCCCTCATCCTGCCACAGTCGTGTTTTCCCCTGCGATTCCTACATTGCCTTCTTGTTCATCCTTTCAAGTTTGCGCTCTCTCCAAATCAGCAAAGCAAACCTGAGTGAAAGGCACACTTAAAACATGGTGGAAAGACAGTGGGCGCAGTCTTTTTCAAACGACGTGTGTAATCTCGCAGAATGATGACTGCAGAAACAGAAACATCTCTCGCACACTGTACGTATTCCCACTATGTCTACAACTGTGTGTGAGAAGAGTAAATGTGTGTAATCTGGCTCTGTGTGTCGACGTCTGTGGATATTTGAGAGGTGGAGTCAGACATAACATTGTAAGTTTTCATTGGCTATAATACCGCGCTGTGTAATGTTGCGTAGGGCACAGTCAGCCAATCAGAAGATCGTCAAACACTCATTTTATGAATGAGATGGCATGCATGCAAGGTACACACACTCGGAGTGAGACTACTCTACAGTGATGTAATACAATTGTATGGAGCAGCAGAGGCGCTTGAAACAAATGCAATATGAGCTCAATATGAACTGGCTGAAGTTACTTCAACTCAAATACCTACATCCTGTATCGTTACAAATATCCTGTATTATCTGGAAAATTGTGTGATCCATGTTATACATCATTAAAAGATGTTGATCCTGATTTTATAAGCATGACGCTGCCAATGACAGAGCAAAAAGCATTGAGTACTTTTCCTGAAAGAGAAAGATATTTCTAGCCATTTTCCAAAAGTACACAATGCTTTTCAGATCCTTTCACACCAGATCCTTGCATTTTCTATTGAATATCTATAATACTCATCGGTCCTCCCACAATTTTTATCTAAACAGCTCACACCCTTTCACTGAAACCCATATCCTTTAACCGTCTGTGACCAAAACAGGAACTGAGAATGCCTCATTTGGCTGACATTGTGTACCAGGGAGCAATTTTGCCTAACCGGTATGTAAAATCCTAACTGAAGAGCTGAGCATGTGGCTGGCTGTGCAGAGAGGATACTGGGAGTGGCCAGGACAATTCCAAAACAATCAAAATATCCTGGCATGACTGAAGTGTGTGTGAGTGTGTACGTGTGTGAATGCACTCATGTCTGACTATATATGAAATTCTATTCATTTGGTTTTGTTTATTTAGGAAGGGATACAGCATTGGTAGACATGCATATTTAAGTCTGTCATGTAAATGTGTCAGACTTAGACATATAGGCTAATTCTCATCTTCTGTTCTTGCTAGATTTAAATGGCATATAAAATATTCGGGGGGAAAAAATAGAAAAACACATAAAACACAGTCAACAATAAAAAAGAGCATAATAACAAAGTGGCTTATAAAAAAGAGATACCAATGAACATAAAAGATAAAACTACATGAACATAAAAAAAACATAGGAAAGATAAAAAATAAATGGCAGAGACAGTTTCCACTACCCCAAATTGTGACAATATGTTTGATTAGCCAGCAATATTTTTTTTTCCTTAGATATAATTTGGTAATATAAAGTGTGCCTAAGAATATTTCTCCATATATGCTGGATAAGAGGAAGCTGACTGTCCAAAGGTGCGTTTTCTGTCTCCTTTATTACAATCTTTTCAGTCCATAGTTCTTATAAGCAAGTTGTGATTTTGTTCAAATCAACTTTTTCACTTGTGTGGGAGCTAAACCATGAACAATACACAAGTAAAATATGTGCAGATTAAATTATCCTAGGTTAAAAGTTATATTTGGTTAAATATCAATTCTGTGACTTTACTATTTGGGACAGTGCTCTACTACTTAAATGTGGTTCATTTTTGTAAGTGCAATATCACAGGTAAACAGTGCCCTCTTTGGTTGTACAAAGAAACAACAACTCAATAAAAGCACAGACAAGAGAACAAGTGTCGACAGACAGGACAGACGGGGGAATAATACAGGTGGTTCTCATTGTCCTTTTACATTTCATATATGTCCATTTTTATGAAGTACCAAGTGATGTGCTAAAAGAAAAAAACAAGTGTTAAACATTATGACCATGGGTTTAAACATTTAGATTAGATTAGATTAGATTAGATAGAGTTTTATAAATTCCCTTGGGAAGTTCCCTCAAGGAAAATAGGGTTCCTATAGCACAGGACCAATTAAGCACGATTACACTAATATAAAAACTAATAGTTATATATATTTAAAAAAACTAATAAAAACTGAAATACAATTCATATAAATTTATACACACAAAGTTGAATGTAAAATGTTGAAATGTGTGTTTTATACGGACATTAAAATACTCTGAACATGAAGAATAGTGTTCTGCATAGATTAAGTAATGGGATTTTTACTGAAACAAACTCATCTATCATTTTAATCAAAACACATGTCACTTTCATTCTTAACTCACTACTCTTGTAAGAAAATGTTTTAGAGGATCAGTAGATAGGTTAATAAAACAATTAACAGAGGATGAATCACAGTAAATTTTCCTCTCAGCCACTATGGAGTGAAAGTTAAGTGTTAAACCCATGAATGGTGTGTTTTTCAGAAGGATGACCTCATCTTGATGCTGCAGAGTTCTGTTCTTTCAGAAAAAAGCTCCTCTGTGGGCCAAGGCTGCCACCTACAGACCATCATAATAACTGCTACTATGTTTCACATCAGGTGATGTCATAGTTTAGGAAAGATTTAGAGAAGGGAAGCAAAGACCAACAAGGGAGGGCAGGAGTGTGAAAAGGAGAAAACAGACAGAAAAGATGAGAGAGAGGCAAAGGAGGTGATGTCATGTTTTAGAGCAGTGGAAGGAAGCTGTCTTTGTCCAGACTCTTCATTAAAATCCACAGAATGAGACTGGATTTGAACAAATGAGACAAAGGTAAAGTCTGATAACCATGATTTTTTTACACTTTTAAGAAAATTATACATATGTGGATAACAAAATAAAATATTAAGCATGTTTATTCTGATCAACAACTGTACACTGCACCATTCAAGTGCCTATTGTGGTGTGATTGTGGACAGACTGTTTCAGCCTGTCGAAACACTGTGAATACATGGCATAACGTTTGAATTAAAATATACAGCTTTCCACAGTATATGATTCAAAAGCAGTCACTACATATAACCTCCCTGATTTAAAAGAAGATAGTTAATTTCTTTTTCTAACAATCTGTTTGTTAATGAGTGAATATTTTCAGGACAAAGAGAAAATACAAAGGGAAACTACAAAAAAAAGATACAAGAAAGGAAACAAAGGTAAAAAGCAGAGGTGTGGAGAATAGTATTAACAGTGAGCTAAATTATCCTAAAAGTAGCTTGAAAGGGTTATGAGGAAAAAAAAAAAAGACAAAAAAGCTCAAAGGGAAATCCGTCTTTTCTGAACGATCCAAAGATCATATTTGAGTGACAGGTGAATCAGAAGATGATGGAGATCCATAATTTGACCCCCCTGAAGCAGAACAGTAATATCCACTGAAACAGGGTGTGTCTTCTGATGATGGTTGTTTAAGAAATGTAAAGCTGCTTGCAGCATCAAGGTTAAATAACTCGTTGCTGGATGAAATATATTAAATCCCTGCAGTACTTTCCCAGTGGGAGGATTACCTATTTGCCTAATTAAATCCAGGTGGCCACATTGTTGTGTGTGTGTGTATGTGTGTGTATGGTGCCTCTGTTTCTACTTGCTTCCCTGGTGCCGGGACCACTCCCTCTTATAAGAAGATGACCATACCCAGAGTCAGAGGTGTTATCTGAAGTTAGAAAACTATGCACTATAGTTTTGTTTGTGCATTCAAGTAAAAACTTGAATGCACCTTCTTGCAAATACATTTCATGCAAAACAAATAAATTCTATCACATATAAATAACTCTTTAACCTTATTTTTATCTTAAAGAATAAAGTCAGTAACCACAATAACAAAAATGCTCTCAATTGCCTATCTGTTCCCACAGCTGTCTGTCTGATAAGTTGCAGGAGAAGTGAAGTTTTTCCACAAACAAACTAGGGGGATAATTCTGGAGTAAAATCTAATAAAACACTTTCTGAAGCCACGATACCATTGTTGTTACTGCACAGTCCTGCTTCAAATAAGAGGATGAGAGAAAATCAAACTGCTTCCAAAGATTTGAAAATCTAATATCTGAAACAGCAAATTTTAACCTTGTTACCTGAAAGAGCATTGCATTTCACCTACTTGCATCCGTGTTTGCTGTGGACTTTAAAGACAACTGCAGAAGCAGTGTGTGGTGTAATCATCTTCTGAGACAGGCATATTTCTCATACGTAGGTCAAAGTGGGATATAGAAAACAACTGAATACAAAGACAAGACTTTCACTTTCACTTTTTAATGGAGTGCAGGTAAATCTCTTGAGTGACTATTAGCGCACAAAATATCAAGCTTTGGTTGTTGCCAGAACAAAGAATCCACTACCAAATAAAGGGACAGGTGAGAAAACAAAGTCAAGAGAAACTGTGGAAGAAATATGTGTAATGCCAGAGAGAAGCTCATGGGACAAAAACATGCAAAACAAAGAAAGACAGGAAAGGTAAAGAGATCAAGAGCCTAAACCAACAGATGAAGGTAAAATGTCCTGCCTCGGTTCAGGTACATCTGAATTTTTGAGTTAGTAATTAATGCCCTCCTATAGCTGTGGAGACCGCATAGAAAGAGAAATACTAAAGGATTTAACTCCTTGTTCTTTTGCTCCCAGCCTTTCTACATTTACATGCTGCTGCACAATAGAGGCAACCAATTCAAACACACACTCATTTTGTACAAAGATAGATACTGTGCAACTAATCAAACATGACCTGTCCAAAATGTCAATTTCACTTGGGATGGGCTGTGATAAACAAGGGGTAACATATAAAAAGCAGAAAGTGCTTTTAAAAAAAATCATATTTAACAAACAAATGCGACTCAAACTGTATTCTGAAAAAGGCATCAACTGTCCCATCTTATTCTTTTAGTCTGTTCAGACTCATCTCTATGTGTGAAAAACCACATCTAATCCATCATTTACAAGACCAGAGTAATCTAGAACCTTATACATCTGGCCTTATTGCAAAAGATATGCAAAAAGCTGAAAATGAAAGATTTTCATTTAATACAGTCAGGGTTTTTAATGTTTTTTTTTTATTTTTAATTGTTTGTTTCAACAGTATAATGTGCCACCTATGAGATTCGGCGTATTTTCTGCTGTTTTACTCTGTCATCTTAAGCCATTTCAACTTTGTCCATGGTCACTTATAAATGAAAAATCATTAACTGAAATAACAAAGATCCAAACAAAGACCAGCAGACTCCTTACAAGCTCCACACATGATCCAATTTTCAATTTATCATTAAATTCATATTAGAAATATATCTGCTAGGACAACTTGCTTATGGGCAGTGCACAATCCAGTCAGCTCAATTTGAGAGAAAAAAACAAAAAAACAAAAAAAGGTCCTCCTAGAGTGAAACAAAAGATGAATCTAAGTCCAAGACTGCCCCCTTGTGTTTAATAATATTAACACAAGTTCCACATGCAGTCAATAAAATGTATCAAGTACACATTTTTTATTTCAGCTATTTGTTGAAATTTGAAATAATAAAATAAAAAACATAAATCCATTCACCTGCCTTAAGATGACTATTAATATCTTTATTTTTACCATGTTGTGCATTGATTTCTAATCAACAGACCTCTAAGAAAAACTACCCAAATTAAACAGTTTCTTACCAGTCATCTTGTAACCACTGGCAGCTAGCTGCCCAGCCATGTACTCTCCGTCTGAGTTGTTATGACTACAGCCCCACGTTTTTATCCAGATCTTTTGAGTGCCAGGAATCAAGCTTAACACAGAAAACATTTAAAAGTGTCAGTTATGTGACATATGGATTCCTGAAACTTATGTTTAAACCAAAGATTACATCACAAATCTCCCATAAAAACAACTTATAGGGCTTTGTCAAATTTAATTTCTGTTTATTGCCTACATATAGTGTATGAGTTTATAAAACCCTTTCAAATTTAACTACTTTTGCCTACTTTTTATTGTACAAAAAGTGCTATACAAATCAAGTTTAATTTAATTTGAAAGTATGTGGACTGATTATTTGAAAACTAAATCAATCCTTCTTGCTGACATATAACTTATATGTATGTTCAGTTTAAGCTCCTGCATTTTACTTTATTTAACTTTGATCTTATTCTATTTGGAATTTCAATGCTGGTGCACAATTATTTATTGCTGCTAGTGGGTTTTTTGGGGTTTTTTTTATTTGCAACAACGGTATCAGTTCATTAAACTCACATTGGTTATTTTGCTACATTTTGTGTTAGGAAACGATTCATTGTTTTGGAAAGAAATGTCGAAACCAAGAAAGACATGTTGAAACCAAACCTGATTCCACCTGATGAGGTGTACAACTCATTAATTCAGCAGTGGTATAGATTATCAACCGATACACCAAACCCAAGCACCAGTATCAGTATTTGAATTTTAAAAAAATATATCAAAAGTGAGATGTGGCAGTGGAAATGTCATTATATGTGATGTCTTTCCTGCAAAAGGAAGAATGTAGTTAACTGAATTTTGCATCATACCAGTGGATACCTGAAGACCATCTGTGTTTAAGTTGGAATGGAAGTGAGCAGGCGACAACTGTACAAAACACTTCCACAAAAATATTTTTCTCCTACAGAAGTCAATATTACCTCCTACAGCCAACAGTGTCATTACTTTTTTTAAACAGGAATATTATAGTCTTCTATAATTGTATACATTTGATGAACGAATAAATCACATTTTTGGTGTGACATTTACCCCAAGTATATGATTTACAACTGTAGCCCTAGCTGAAAAGTCATATGACAACATCAGATGTTTGACATACCTATCAGCTTGTAGCTCCTCATTGCTGAGAAGATCTTTCTTCTTCCTGGACCTTGGTATAATGCTCTTTTTGGCAGATTGTCTTTCATGAGGAGTGGGGTCACTGGAAGACACCATGTCCTCAATGTCTTCAATCAGAGAGTCACAAGCAGATGGCATGATGATCTGAAAATAAGAATCACAGTCAGCATAGCACTGTTTGCGAGCCTCTAATGGATACATCAGATCTGCACATATTCAAGACCCTAAATAACAAAAAAGGAAGTTGAAAATTTATTTTGGTATCCAGATACTGGTTACTGTTATTTCATAAAGTAATGCAAAAATATAAATGTACGCATGTTTATTCATAGTAATTAAATGAAAAAAGGGAAAAAAAAAACATTTAACCTACTAAGATCCTAGTTTCTCCTGAAAGATGGAAACTGATATGTGCAAAAGTTGTCTTAATGGGTTAATACAACTTCTAATTTGACACCTGCTCTTCCAACACAAGATAATTCTTTATGAACACGTTTTGAGGTCACTGTCATTTCTTTGAATAAATTTTGATCAAAACAGATGCTTTCATGACCATTAATGCTCACCTTAAGTAATAATTAAAGATCATTTCTGAAGCAGTGCCAAATTTTACAAGTTTTAGCTTATCTGTTTGGCAAAATATATATACGGTTTGGCTGTTTTTTGTTTTTTTATGTATGTGGAGAAGAACCAACTGAAGACTATAGCTTGTTCGTATCATCACTTTATCACGGTTCAATATTTTCAGATTGAAGTAACTTATTCAGCAGTTTCAGCACTTTGGTATTTCTATCTCTCTATTTTTTTTCTATATGAATAAATCAGCATTTGTTAATGACACTAGTTAAACCCATTCACACTGTCCTTGTCTTGAGCACCAGTTTTGTGTTATTTGATTAGCACTGAGCCTATAAACTGTTCATTTGGAAAGTGGCAGCTACTTTATTTAACATCACATCATCAATGCCACCATTCATAAAGCTCAAAGTAAATTGAAGGAACCTTTTCTTTTTTATAAAAAAAAAATAAGAGTACAGTATCAACTCAGTTAAACTTCTGGGATTATTGATCTGGTCAGTTAAGCAGCAGAGGGGGTTGATAATCAGTTCACGTTGCTTTGGTGTTCATGAAATAAACAGCAGGTCCAACAAAACAAGAATGGTTTTACAGGTGGAGGCCAATGACATATTTTTCTCCTCATCTTTTCTAACTGCTTTTCACTAGTTTTGAATTTGGATGCAATCAGTATCACTAATGGTAGCATGAGATGATACCTGGACCTACAGTCAAAAGCAGTCCAACTCCTCCAGAAGGGCATGTCCTCCAGACATGGAATTCTGGGAGACCATGGAGGAGATTCCAAGAGACAGACAGCTACTCTAGGAAAGCTGGGCAGGTCTGTAGAAAGTCCCTCACCCATCAGCAGGACAGATATCTGCTCCTCTTGTGCAAGGACAAACACCTTGAGCACTGCCAGAATCCCACAAAATTATCAACAGCAGACCCCTAGTATGAATGTCTGACCAAAAAATCAGAAATACACTTCATGAGGGCCTAACACCCTCTGGTGAAAGGTTCCCAAACCTTGTTCCTCAGGAAACACTGCCCTGCATGTTTTAGATGTTTCCCAGTTCAAACACACCTGATTGGATCACTGTCAGCTTGTCATTAAGGTCTACACAAGTCTTTCAGTGCCACTGTAATTTGAGCCATGTATGTTCGGAGCAGGGCAACATCTAAAACATGCAAGACAATCAGTCTTGAGGAACAGGGTTGAAAAACACACATTTGGGACCCATTGTTGGACTCAATGCAGTGAGTCCTCGGTTCCTCCTGGTGCATAGTAATCCCAGTAGGCAGTTCCTGGAGGATAAAGGAATGGATACCACTGACTGGTCCCCACAATCACCTGGCCTAACACCTCTGACAAATTGTTGTGGTCCATCAGACACCGCCAGGTTCTCCCTCAAACTGTCCAGAAGCTCAGTGATGCCCTGTTCCCAATCTGAGAGAGGATACCTCAGGATACCCCATTATTTCATTAGGAGCCCTGACATTGTTAGGCATGCATACAAACTACTATTATTCAGAGTTACTGCAACGACATTTCAGCAATATGGATCAGTTTTTAGATTTTTATTTTTGTTAAAAAACGCTATGAATGTTTATACGGGACGTAAGACATTTAACATTTAGCATGAATGCCATTTAAAATGGTACATCTAATTAAAGTGTAAATAAATCACAGGCCATAAGACAAACTACTATGACGTCGTCTCACTCCCTTTTTAAGTTCCTCAACCTTAGAACATACCAACATATAACCTGTAATGTTAAGTTACTAATTTTTCCCCTTTATCGACAACTACATCCAAGCCCACAAATAAACGAGTTAATTGCGTTTCAGTTATGTAAGCATTAACAATATTTGTCTTACACATCTAATTTAAACTCTTAAACGTGTTGAATGCCAACATCCGTATCAGCTGATACAAAACCTAGAAACGCTTGCGTAAACGCTTAGTTACGTTACTTTGCTTACATTATATTGTTTACCAAATAACTATTATAACTGCCAGTTAAGGTTAGCTGCGATGCTAACAGCAACCACTATCCACGTGCGACTGTTTCTATGCAAACAGATCCATTGAGAAAGTACAAATACTACTTACCTGATTTAAAATGCTGCAATTAAGTACGACAAGCTCGAGTCCCGAGAGTAGTGCACTTCAAAAGGTGGAAATTTAGACTATTTTCGCAACAAAAACAGTTGTCATAAATATCTGACCGCCATACTTCTTAACTGTACGGAAGACAAAGATGGACAAACATGACGAATGCGTTTCGCACATATAGAAGCAAACGCTTGACACAATTTTGAAGCGTATTCAACGAATAACTTCTAATATCAACTTCTGACCTCCTTTTTAGTTTTCCGAGAATTTAAACATCCTACAGATACTCATTTTTTCCCCCACACATTCTCTCTTCACTGTAGAGCAGCTAAGCACCCATTCACTATTTATATTGCCTTTATTCATTTTTTTTCTCCAATTACAAATACCAGCAGTACAAAAACAATTCCATTTTAACCCTCCCACCCACACACAACTCAAATTCCTCATTTTATAGTTGTAGGAACAATTAACTAAATGAGACACATCAAAAACATCCAATTAGTTTACACTTAACAATTGACAGCACTTTCACCCATGCATTCAAACTGCAAATTACTCTGTGGTTAGTAGAACCAGGCAGCAATCTTATAGTTTTACAGTCAAGTTTTTCCTATCAAATAGTTACTTTTCCACATATGTAGAGAATATTTATGGATAAGTATACTGTATTTGGTAACAGCTTAATAACAACCATCAAAAAATAGCTGGAAAAACAATGCTGTTTCAATCTGGACTATAGTTATTATATTAAGCTTGATAATGTTCTGTAAGTTCTAATCACACATCAGAATCATACAATAGAAAACAATGAGCTGCAATTTTAGGTCACCCATCATATAAAAGACTAGCTTCAGTGGTGTAATAAAACTTTTAACATTCCATCAAAAAACTATAAGGGAAAAAGTACAATCTTTCCAAAAAACAGTTTTCCCCCATGACAAAAATATTTCAACAGGTTTCAGGTTGCTTGAAATAGATGTAGGACACATTTTAACTAGAATTGAGTTAAGAGAACAAAATGGAGAAATATAATCTTAAATACATTTACAATACACAGGTAATAGGTTTTTTTTTTAAAGACAAAAAAAAATAATAATCATTCTGTGCATTCTACTCCATTTCATTTATTTCCAATAATGGCACTAATGAAGCAATGCCAAGTGACTGGGTTGATGTTAGTTTTGCAGTTCAGAAGCTGTTCTAAGAGACTTTAGAACTCTTCACGAAAGAGAAAATGGCAGAAATTTTTAAGCAACATGAACTCCTTGACAACAATCCAAAGGAAAAAGAAAAAAAAAAACATTTCACAAAAACAAAAGGGTCTCTACACAACTCGGCAAAGGAAAAACCTAATTATTGATTCTGGGTCAGTGGCTCACATACCCAAGTTTCCTAATAACCAGCAAAGCTTTCATGTGAATTCATGACTTCATGTATGAATATACACTACATTGGGGTTATACATGATGCTTTGCTGTTTACTAAGAAACACTGACAAAAGAACTAAATAACTTACTGAAAACAACACAATACAAACAAAACAAAAATATTTCAATACATCCATTTGACTTTCAAATGTGCATGCCATTAAAAGAAAAAAAAACGAATATGATGGCATGAAACCGGTTTATGGGCAAATGTATTCTCATTTTAATATGTGTGGATATAAAATCCAACATCACTGCAAAAACACAAGGACAACTTCTATGACAAAGGGGAATTCAGACTCAAGCATTATGGCATTAACCTCTACACTCTATCCTACTGTTCAACATTTAGTGAGAGGTAGCCTACAGTACCTTGTGCATTGCAAAACAAAAAATAGAAAAACTATACATCAGTTTACACATGGCTGGCTTACTTTTTAGCAAGCTACTCATTCATGCTGCACACACAACTACTCAAGCGCACACCAATCAGGTTGGGGAAAAGTCAACACTAGCAGCAGATCAATTATCTGTGATCTCTAAAAGACGAGGCTTCAAATAACAGGTTTGCAGCTTCTATTTCAGCGTGTAATCAAGCCTCTCTTGATGAACCACTATTAAAGAATTCGGTGACTATATAATAAGTATTAAAATTACACAAGCTTTTTTTCGTAATTAACCTTTTTCCCTCCCAAATGTGTGTTGTCAAGAAGAAGAAAACAATTACATGCTCAAGTCTCATATAGTGGCAATCAGGTTCTTTGTTTCTTAGCCAACCATAATATCATCAGTTATTTTTTTTAAGTATTAAAATCCATTAAAATGTCAAAGTTCTCAAACTGAAAAAAGTGATGTTGAACAAAATCAGCTCTGTACACTCTGAACGAGCAGAGTGCACAGAGTGTAAAGTGATTCAAACTTAAATTTGCAGAGCACAGTAACTGAAGAGGCACGAGGGGAAATGTGGTCATAACAAAAACAGCAGCAGCAGCAAGATTGAAAGAGTTTTGATTCCTGAACTCGTGAAGCATTAAAGACTACATGCTGGAGATGATTTTCAAGTTAACCGTATCAAGTGTCCTCACAGGGCTGATACATTTAAGTACATCAGGTGCTTTGACTAAAACCCCCCTATTACTAGGGAGTGATGGCTTTTCTGGGATCTGTTTGTAACCAAAAAATAAAAATGTCTTCTTTATGAAATAAGACATTTTCATGGTGAATATTTGTCACAGTAAGAAAAATTGCGGATGAAAAGACGGATGGACACCTGTCTTGTTTAAGAGCATCCAGAGAATATGCGTCTAGTTTTCACAATAATCCAAAATAATCTTCTTTGCAACTTTTCTGTAAAGCAATGATGTTACACACACGACTCATGCGATGTGCCTGGGGAAGTGCAGAGATGAAAGATTACCAAAACCTCTGCTTGCCTTTCCTGTTAGTCATCTGGTGCTATGAATGCCATTTGCAAAACCTTTTATAGCATCTAATTTCTAAAAAGCTCAACATTTGCACACCAGTACGCCTACTGAAGACTCAACAGTGTAAACCTCCCATCACAGATCATTGGTGCAATTCAATTAAATCAGTAAGAACTCTTTAGAACCTTCTCCCCACAACACATGGCATTGACCAGTTAAAGGTTACATACATCACTCCATACACCTGACAATGGGTCACAGAGAAGATGCAGATAAACTTTAACCTTTGCGTTGTATATCAACTTCCGTCTTCATTGCAGGTTTGGGTTTCCCTTCTACATAAGGTTTTCATGCTAAAGACATAAAGCAAACCGATTCATGTGTAGAGCACACGAATATGTGTAATAATGCCAGGTGTTGTGGGGTGTTTTGCTTTAAACTGTTCTGCCTTTGTTGGACTCTTCACAGTGACTTCAACAATGCATCACATACAGAAAGCTGATTCCCTTCCCCTGCACACTTATACCACCTGTTAAATCACAGATGCCATGCAAAACATGGCGTTTAGCCCCATAGGACAGAAAAGCCCTCAGCGTTTCATCTCCATCTTCTTTTAGCTAGTGCTAGCTGCACAGAAGATCATCCAAGCCAAGTGGGGGCATCTTATCAAAGTCACAGCCATCAAACAAGTCACTTATTCCTTGGTCATCTTCCAATCCCAAGAGATATTCTTCTTGCTCCAGTATGGGAGGGCCAAGGTTTAAGAAAGGCCCTAGGGATGAGGAGATCTGTTCTTCCGTCTGCTGGAGAAGACTGGTGTAAGGAGACGAAATGGGGGAGAGAGTCGTGACGGAGACAGCAGAAGAGGCGGCAGGTGGAGACAGGAAGGAGCTAGGAGAGGTGGTTGTACAGCCTGGATCTGTAAAAAGAAACAGACTTCCTTTAATTCCTCTATACAACCAACTATCTCACCTGTATCAACGGCAGAAACAGGCTGTTCTTCGGTAGCTAAGGTTAATCACACTCCAGCCTAGGCTTGTCATCACTCCTACAATAGTTGCCTAATCCTGGTATTTTATTGGGTATGATGGTGACTAAAAATGGAAAAAGATAACTTCAATAAAACACATAAGCCATAAAGAATGTCTTCACATATAAAAATTGAGTAATTAAAATCCATGCATTCGATATATCAGTGTAAAATGACACCTATTTGAAACAAACCTTGAACAACTTTGAGGAAAGGCGAGTTCCCATTAATGTCTGCGTTGCTATTTTTTACGGGACTCCTCATTTCATTCTCTTCATCTGGGCACAGCAGCACCTCGATAGGACCCTTGGTGCTGGTCAGGTGGATGGATAAACTCTGGAGAGAAGAAATAAACATTTACCATTTATAATGTGTGCCACCACAGATCCTGAAGTTTCAGAATATAACCGTGCACATCATAAATTGGTGATTTGGCTCAAACAGAAAGCCAAAAACATCATGTTGATGTATATTTCTGAATTGCCTGGAGAGGGAACAAAAAGTCTAAAGAGACAGACTGACTAGTTGCGATTTGGAGAACAGGGTCACTTTTTTTTTTGTTTTTAATGTAGTCAACATTTGTTCAGCATCTTGAAATAAGCAGAAAAAAAGAAAAGCAATGTGTTTCATAATTCAAGGAACTAAAAAAAAAAAAAAAAAAGGTTTGCAATACTCAGTTTCTGAGTTTATAATCTAAAAAATTTCTGAGTTTATATTCTAAAAATTACAAAAATATTTCCAAAAACCATCTATTAGGTGAATAACATTTTATAATTACAAAAAAAGCACCTCTACAAACATTATTTTGTAAAATAGTTTTCTGTGTTGACATATGCAGCTCTACAGTGAGCTGTGACACAAGTCTGGAAAAAAAAATTGTCAAATTTTCAAAGTGATGATTCACAATTTTAAAAAGTTTCAGTGTTTTAGTAAACATGCATGCAGCATTTTTCAAATCAGCCCTTTCAAGGTTTCAAACTCTGAATACAAACAGTAATACAAGAGTAAAAACACCAAACACAAAGTATAATGAAATTGAAAAACAGGACACAAGTGGGGTGACTGAAACCGAAAAGTATGAATCAAACTCCATAAAACAACTGCACAGACTAAAAAAAAAAACAAACAAACAAAAAAAAAACACTAATTTTTTTTAGACATTTAATTTTTTAAGCCATTCGACAGCTTGAAAAATGCTTCCAGTCTTTAAAAACCCGTTTTCCTCAAACTTTCACTGTTAGTTTTCCTAGTTTCAAATGAATTTAATTTCTCACCTATCACCAAGGGTGCAAATAAAAAACATATGAACAAAAGTCAAGAAATGACAGAAGAGAAAGAAGTTTGATCAAAGTGAAGAGAGGACAAAACAAGTCTGTGCACATCTGTGCATGTGCACCAACCTCATCAGGGTCTGGTACTTCCAGTTTGGTGTCTGTGGGAGCTTTGACAACTATTACAGTCTGGTCTCTGAGGCTCCCCACTTGTTTGATGTCTTGATATGTTACATAAGCATATGTTGAAGCAAAAAGGTTAAAGAAATAAAAACCAAAACTAATATCAGTACAGGACATTAGTGACAATGAACACACTATAAATGCATATATTTTATGAAACATACAATAATAAGCTTAGAAATTGTTAAAACTCACACACTGGCCAAATTCTTATAAAAATAAAAAACAAAAAGGGTGGGAATGTATTAATTTATAAAACACACAGGCAGGCTGTGCTAAAACAAACATCTCCATGAATTTGATTATTTATAAAACCAACTGGTACATATCAAAATGAATTAGTTTTTCCCCCACTTTTAAACCAAAATGAAATGACATGTTTCAGCTTGAGGCTAAAATTACAAGATTTTATCTAGTATTTTGTCAACAAACATTTTATACAAAACCATTAAGACAAGTTAGTAAGGTTTATTTTTTTTTTTACTTATAATTTAGTTTATCCAGGGAAAAAGTAAAAGAATGTAATTGTGTTTTAACTATGTTATGTCTTAACTGTTTATTTCAGATACATGACCAGGAACTTTGATCTGATTTAAACTTCTGTCAAAAGACTAACCTGCCTTTTACCGGTGTAGCTAATATCAACTATTTAGTAAACAGGGTGTAATTTTGCCAGAGAAGTTAACTATTATAAACATTTGCAATGACTTTACAGTCATTTTTTCTGGAGAGGGCGATGTGATGTCTTACTGGAGATTCCACTATCCAACTATTCACAATGATCCTACAAATGCACAATATCGCTTCCTCAGTGTGTTTTCACACATAATTATGTCTTTTCTCATCTTCACAGTTTGCACCCAGCAACAAGTCTCTAATGCCTGCGGTCACTTTATCCAGCAATGCTGATTAAAGATCAGAACTGACAAGTGTCTGCATTACTGAAAGTTTGTACCTGGTGGTACCCGAGGGACACACACAGCTACCCTGGCCTCAATTTTGTTGCCTTAGTGTTTTTAGTGCTGCAGGAGGTGGGGTCAGCTTCAGCCGGCAGTGGCTTCTTCAAGTTACAAAGCAAGGCGCGCTCTTAGAGTTTTAGCAAGGTATTTTGACAACAGCCCATCCTCCCCCGTTATCTCAGGTCATTAACTCTACTTTGGCCTTTATTGAGAGTACTTTACACAACATCGTCAACTTGGAGCGAGTTATGACAAGACAGCAGCAATTGGACTTCTTCTACACAAGCGTCGTTAAAATTTAGGCATCTCAGATTGTTTTGATCCCTAAGAAAAGTTTACAACCCATACCACATTAAAGACCTGGGACTGTTTTAAGTCTGACAGGTTCCTTTAGCAAAGCCACGTCTTGGACCAGCAGGCGCTCAAATTTATAAGGACTTTAGAGTTGAAGACACCGACTCATGCTTTAGTTTGTAAAATCTACTAACGTACCATAACAAAAGCAAATACTTTTCAACTGAAAAGTATTGAAAGTAGATGATTATTAAGTTTTATCTAAACTATCCTCATCATCTTTCTTCAGGAATCCTTATATGTAATAGAGAATTTTAAAGTTCTGTTCCAAAGCAAATTCAAGGACATTTTCATGAAACTGTGTCATTTTAGTTCAGCCACATAATTCCAATTTTTTAGCACCTATTTGTTTTAACTTTCTTTTGATTGGCTTATTTATTTATGTTTTAGGGGCAGGGGCCTTGTGCCTCATTCACACAGGATTAAAATGATCAAGGACCTGCAGTCATTTCTAATAAATCACCAAGAACGTCTGTTTTTAATCCCGTCCAAATGCATCATGTCTATGATTTGTAAAGTAAAAACTTCACTGCAAAATTACCTATTTTAGCAAACATCCAGGTCATGAGATAATTTTAATCCCATCCAAATGCACGTCAGTTATTCTGTGATGTATGGGCCAATATTTTTTTTTTTTTAAATAAATAAAAAAAATAAAATTCCTCTCATCACCATTTTTGCCGCTTTCCTGGCATAATTGTGGCAATTACTGCTCCTAGTGTGATATTATATTAAAACTTCAGCATCTATCAAGCTCATATAGTGTGATCATCTGATATTTTTTAGACGATAAACCTATAGAAATGAATCAACATTAAGCTTCACACGGATAAGCATGAAATAAGGGCCGTTTCTCAATATGCATTCTTTGTGAATTAAGAAACAGCCAAGAAGTCCAGACAAGCAGAAGAATAACAATGAGATGAGGACACATGTGGCTGCAACATGCAATGAAAATTTTTTTTATCGTTCACCAAGCTCAATACCTCACTGACAGCACACAACCTTTAGGGCTTCATCAAATGCTCTGGTTATGTTTACCATTAAGTTTACTGTTACAATGGCAAAATAAAACATGCACCATTTTACAGTTTTGTTACCTCTCAAATTTCACATTATAGTCACTGAAATCTAATTCTCAGTTGTCTGATCAGATGTTTTTAAATCAATATTCAAATTTAATGTTAAATAAAAGGTAATTATTTAATAAAATGGGAGGCCTCAACGTCACTTCCGGGATCAACGCCCATAAATTACAGTGAAACACAGACTTTGCTTATCCAGTGTGAATCTACTTACTAACTAAAGATGTCGGGGTTTAATATTAGAATTACTGCAGGTCCAGTCATCATTTTAGGCCAGTGTGAAAAGGACATTGGCAAGGGTTGGGGAGCTGGAGAAACATTTTTAACCAAAATCCACTACTATTGTCATTTCACCGTCGCACTCAGAGATCACAAACACGAGATTGTTTCAAGTCACAGTCTGACTGGTAGAACAACGTGGCACTCAGGATCATGGATGAACAACAGAAGTCTTCAGCTTGGAAAACTTAAAGACGCGCTGCAGAACTTGTGAAGGCATTAAAAACCATTTGCTTTATAATTTATCTACATTGTTAAGGATTAATCGTATCTGCCGCAGAATAGATAATTCACAAAAGCAACAAAAGAAGGTATGTTCATATTTTTCTTTTTACACCCCAATAAAAGGCGAAGGTAATACTCAAATGTTGAAACTGAATTATTTTGACTTGTGAATAACTTCTACATATTAAACTACTTGTGGAAAAAAAAAAATCCAACAGCTATTCAATGACAACGCCTATCTGACAGATTGTGGTGAAAGGAGCCACAAAGTTCATTTAACTTCGGGGATCACCAAATCCACAAACAAAAGGATATTTTTGGTTGCTTGGCAACTCGCTCATGTGTCTCATGTCGAGGCTGCATCTCTGGATGAGCTGCTCCAGTCTCTGCTCCTCCTCGGCCAGTGCAGAAACTTCTGCTGTCAGTCTTTGTCTCTGGCTCAGTGCCCCCTCTACCTCCAACAAGCTACAGCCCCTGCAAGCAAGACAAAAGAGAGAGGAGTAAATTACAACTGATTTATTACTCACTCAGTCTACTCTATTGTCACCAATTTTTCACTTTCTGCTCACACTTTCAACCACTTCACTGAGTAGCTTCACAGAGCAAGAGTGACTGATTTCAGCAAGATCACAAGAGTAGTGTGAGAAAAAGATCCAAAAGTGGACGATAACGTGCTTTTAGTTTTAACTGGCAAAAAAATCTTTACCCTTAATTCCTGTTTAAAAATAAAATAATTTAGAAATTATATAAGAGATGTGTTTGTAAAGATTTTCAAAATTGATACAGTTCAACCAAATCACATCCAATGTTGAAAAATCAGCACTAAGCCTTAAACTGTTAAAAAAATATATATATAAATAAATAACAGGTGGTGTGTATCCTCATAAATTGGCAAAAACTTTTGCATTTCACTTGATCCATTCCTAAACACTGTGTTTAAAAGTAGAACTTAACTTTTAGCAATGTCTTAATAAACACTGACAAGCTGATTGTAGCTGTTCAGTGTCTTAATACGATATCAACCAAAATGAAGTAAGATTGAAGATGAAAAACAAAACATGAGACAAGAGCAAAGACAGAAAGAGAAAAAAAAAAAAAGCAATGCAGCATGTGTTATTACATTTCTTTAAAACAAAAAAAAAGAAAGACACTTTTTTGTCAATAATTTAGAGTTTGCTAGAGTCAAAAATCCAAATTAAAACAAAGCTTCTTACAGGAAAAAACTGCAGGAGGACCACTTACATCCACTGAATGTTATTCTTGGATTTCTTCTTAATAAGATGAATACCTTCTAGAACATTGGTGATGTCATACAACCTTCTTTTTTGTACCTGAAAGAGAAAACAGATCAAGTCAGTTGTGCATTCTGCATCTGATTAAACTGTCAATTATCGGTCACAGAAACAGATTCCTGAAGAAGCTTCCTGCAGTCAAAATCCTGTTTCTCTCTGATGTACCAATTCGTTTTTACCCCTGAAGGGAAATTATAACACTGAATACTGGTTCTGGATTACTTCTTAGTTCAAAAGTTTTTCCTTACTCTGTCTGTCAACCCTCGAGTTTGTGAAGAAATTAGTTAATCTAGGGAATAAAATTCTTACCTATGATTGTTTCAAAATTGTTGCAGAAATTTGTAACAAACATTTTTGTGTTAATAGATCTAAAACAATTTTTTTCTTCCAACTTGTTACATTTGATCTTATAAAGCTATTCTTATTATATGAACTCAAAATCTCACCCACACAATACTGGTCCTTCCGCTCTGTAGATACATTTAAAGACAGAATAGATGGATGGAAGAGTTGTTTGCTAACACTTCTACCAACATAGTGACTTTTTTTGGTAGGTTAATTAAAGTCAGATCCAACCATTAACTTTTTTTTAAATTCCCACAATCCTCCCCAATCAGCACCAGTTCCACAGGAAATACAGCTGGTATCAAAATAAAGCCGTCTTTTAAGGTGGTTTATTAAAAATGGATCTTAAAAAAATTAGGCGGGGGACATGGAACCTGGTGTAACACTGTCCAGTGTTGCCGCTTTAGGGAAAATAAAAATGAGAGGGCAAATGTAGAATGTGTGAATGTGATGGGAGAAATATCGTCTGTAATGTTGTATCCTGCAGTTCACAGCATGACTGCAGCAGTAAGGAAATCTGATAAATGAGTAAATGTAAACGTATGCAATAGGTATTGTCACAGCGAAGTCTATACACACCAAACATGATGTCGCAGCAGAGTCCATTAGATACTTGATTCAGTTTTGCCTGAAGCAACTCTTTGACTAAAATTGCAGTGCGTAGCTGCCTTTAGCTTTGCCACAGCCTTAAGAGGGACTGAGATCTCACAAGTCCCATGACAAATCAACTTCAGGCCCTTACATACTGGCTCTTCTTTGCAGAACATTTCTCTTTTCCCAGCCTTTATGTAAGAGACATTTTCCAGAAAAGGACAAAAAATTTGCTCCCCTCTTTTTTCCCACCTCCCAGGATAGGGGAAAAAAGGCATGAAAAAGGAGAGACCACTTGTGTATGTATTCTGTAATCAAGTGAGAAGTGTGAGGACAAAGTGAGGGTAAGAAATAAGAAATCTCATTAGTTTTTGAGGAGAAGACAAAATCAGGCCCTACGTAATGGTCCGATTCTAGAACGACTGGGCGAGGCTGGAACCACGTCAAGGAAAGGATGAGACTGGTGAGGAAGACCTGGACACTTCCAGCTGGAGAAGCCGCAGCGCTTTTATTTACTATACTGATGCTGTACATGCAACTGAACCTGTCAAGCTACGCAGTTCAAACCTTCCTGGACAACTTCACACATCAGCATGCTGCACACATCGTCACTCTCATCCACACATCTTTCATGCACATGCATGCCTACACACACAGAGCTAAGTCTGTTAAAGGCACCATGAGACTGTTAAAATATGAAGAAAGCTGATGACATCGTCTCTTCTGCTATTATTGTTCTGATTTACAGCACGTAATAATGTGACACCTAACATCACATTTCACGCACACAACATCAAGTCGCACTTAGTCTCGAATAGTAATTCCATGTACCTGTTTTTCAAACAAAATAGTATGTAAAGGCCAATGGAGTAAAATTGATGACCTACTTTTGTGTAAATGGTACACAACGCCAGTATGCAAGCGCCTTTAGAAAACATTTTAGATGTTCTTTTTAAATCTACCAAAGTTTTGTTTTGCACCACCCACCCCACCCAAATTTGATATAGATTTACCTGTAACGTTTCAGCAGCAAGGTTGAGGTCCAAAACACCATCAGAAGACTGAGCCAGCAAGTCCACAAACTTCTTTGTCAACAAGCCCAAAGAAGTGTCATATCGCGTCTTCTCTGGCGGAGATTTGGGTGCTAGGGTAGACAAAATGTACAAAAACAACTAGAAACTAACTCAACTCATTCATGATTTTTTTTTTTTAATGTGTTCTGCATTATAAGCAAGCACATACATAAAAGTCTATGTTTTTGTCACTGGAGGAATTAAACATTTTAATAACAGAGGAGCACAGACTGTGCTGCTTTGACCACCTCACACTCTTTAATCAACAAAGTCAAGAAGACAACCATAAATGGGCTTCATTTTGCAAGTGTTTCTGAGAATTAAACAATTATTCATATTTCTGAACATTCAAGTGGTTTCCCCCTTTCAGGGCAATACTTCTTGTATATTATTTTTTTTTGGCATATCATGTCGAACACCTCAATTGCTTTATTACTCTCTTGACAAATGGGGGGGGGGGGGGGGGGGGTTACCATTTTGAAACCCCAATGGATGAAGCAAATTGATGACTGTTAAGTTATTACTTTATTAACTTTCCCTTATTTTACTCCCTGATCTAAAATCTGTGTGAATCGCTCAAAGATAATTAACCCTTTATGACCTGCTGGAGCGCTGGCGCTCCCATTCGCATATCGATTTTCACAATGCCTGTAGAATTTTAACCAACTAGCATGCAAAAATGTAAAAATATGCTTAGGCGACCATGTTCTATGGTAGGTCATAAAGGGTTAAGCACAAAGTCTTCAGGATAATTATTTAGGTAAATCTTTAATGTGATGACCCTGTATATAAATCACCTCACAACTGTGTATGCAAGGGTACACTATCGCGTTGTATACAGTGAACCGAAATTAGTGTACTGTTGCGTCCTGAACCGACTACAAACAGGATCTCTGAGGTCTTCTTCAAGCCCTTCCATCTGCTTCTTACTTTTGGGTGTCTTTAGCTTCGTCCCGTTGGCTGCTCCTCTGCCTCTTGGAGTTCTGACTGGTTCTGACTGGTACTGGTGGTCTGAATCATCAAGCGCCAGCCGCCTTTTTGCCTACAGGAAAATAAAAGTATTAAACATTAAAATCAGTTCACATCAATTCCATGACAACTTCTGTGCTAAGAACATCCACAAATCGATCTCAAGATTATGACCACTAACAGCTAAAACAGGTGAACACTGCTCATGGTGGGTCAAAGCAATGTTCATCTGGGAATATCTGAGGCTAACATTTATATAAATGTTAAATTGTCACTTAACACCACCACAGACATTTTTACAAACCAAATTCTCAAACATGGCAACATCATTCATGCACCATGTCTGGCTCCACCAGGTCACCCACAGCACTTCCCTCAACAGGTTTTTGGAAAGTACTCAAAGAAAATAAAGAGCCTGGGGTGCTCATTAGGTCTTTAACCAAAGCAGATACCCATCTGATATGACTTCATGGCACAACCTACAGTTTGCGGATCATGCTTCCCAAGGGACTCAAAGGATCACCTGCAAATACATCGAAATCTAACATGCCAGAAAACCTCAGATGATCTTTGCCCAGAATCTAACTGATCTGAGCTCGTTTAACATTATGACTCATTTGTGAAAAAGAACCAACTGAAAAATTCCCCCATCACACATCCAGGACAGAGAACAATTATCGATCCTTCTCAACATCACCTATACCCAAAAATTCCAACTGGGTTCCATTTGATGTGCATCAGAAATTGTCAATTGAAACTTTTTCTTTGCTTTCAACATCAAACTCTAATCATCAATTATATAGCTTCTATATTGTTGTATACTCCCGTTTAATCTTTTTCTCTCAAGTAGATTTTAGAAACTTTAAGCTTCTCTTGCTCTATGCAGCTTCAGCCGTTCAGGAATTACAACATTCTGACTCTTCAAACACAATCCGGTTTCAAAATCTTGTGTTGTCATGACCCCCAAACACTGATGCCATGTAAACAAAAGGCCAAACTGGCAGCAAAGGTTTTCCGTTTTATCCAAAAATCATTCCCACATGAACAACCTCTTACGTGATTCAGTTTGGGAAAGTGCATCCTTACCTGACCACATGCAGAAGCATGTGAGACAACAAAGTGAGAAAAACTAAATCTGTACAAATAACCTTACGAATGAGACGTGTCTTTGGTGGATTTAAATGCTGGAGATTGACACTAAAGAAATGCATTCAAAAAAGATATGAATCCCCCTCATAACTTTATTTCATATATATAAAGCTCTTAGGGAAGAACATTAGGAATAAACAAGCCCAGCCATTTCTAAGTTTTTCATTTAAATGACATAATACAACTTTTTTTAAAAAGTAATATTACAATCAAGGCAAATATTCATCCTAACCTATGAATTGTGATCATTTAAACCCAATTCCATTTCCAACTTTCTAGTTCATCTGACCAAGGCCCAATTAGTTTGATGTCAAGTTTCTGCCTCAGCTGTACTATTTAGAACCAAGTTTTAACTGCCAAAGTACTGGATATCCTCCAGTCTTTATTGTGCTCATTTCAAGCACCAAAATGACTTAATTTAATCCTTTTCATTTTTCTCCCTGCATTGAAAGGTATTTTTTCTTTTAAAGCACCAAGATTCTGGTCTTTACAGGATGCAAATTTTCAAACCATGGTCCTGTAGATCTCCTGTCCTCCATGTTTTAATTGCTTCCCTCCACTGACACGCCTGCTTGAAAGTAAAATGGGGAAACCCAGGTCTAGAAAATAGTCTTTAACCAATGTGTTGCAAAAAAAAAAAAAAAAAAAAAAAAAAAAAAAGAAGAAGAAAAACATCCTTATAGTCTTTAGGCAATAAGCCACTGGGGGTGAATACTGACTGCTTTTCTCCGTATATATTCGTTGCAGACCAGAAATCAGCCCTCATTCTGGAAATATTAAACATCTAAATACCTAAAAATCAACTTTATTTACTCAACTAGCAGAAGACTGAGAATAATATGTCCTCTGACAGTCAAAGTGTCAGCCATTTTCTATGAGCAAACAGCTCCCCTCACCACCCTGCCTGTTCATGGCTACAGCCTGAGATACAGACTGGTTTTAGTCATTAAAGATGAAAACCAGTGGACAGATCTACACCCTAAATATTTCAACTAATCCGTGTGGTTGGTGCATTTTTATAATACAGGAAACGTGCAAACCAGCTCCATAGCAAGCAAACTCCAGTTTCACTTTACTTGGCATGAAAGCACCATAGCATTTACTTTATTAACAAAGGAAAACGTAAAAGCACTGCGAAAAAAAGGTCTGGCATGCAACGAGTTATCATTAATCCACAATAACCAACACTGCTACTAGCTTATACAGCTAATACACTTTCGATCCAAGTTGGTTTGCAATCTTCAGAAACGACTTGGAGAAATCTACAAGACAGTTTCACAAGGGAGCTGGAGCTCTGTCTACATAGAAAGACCGTGTTTTTGACTGGTTTCACCACTCGTTTCTGGTTAGAAAGCTGGACGAAACGAGT
Organism: Zenarchopterus dispar; assembly: GCA_028564865.1. NCBI lineage: Eukaryota > Metazoa > Chordata > Actinopteri > Beloniformes > Zenarchopteridae > Zenarchopterus > Zenarchopterus dispar. Next base: position 5,065,423 of record JAOWBL010000008.1, on the reverse strand, counting down.
CACATAAGAATCAAAAGGACTAAACAATCCCACCAAGCCCACATAAAGACACCAAGAGCAGCTACTAGGCCAACGCTACCGTTACTCATCTCTTACCAATATTTCCATCTGGCTGCAAAGGTGAAGCGGACCCTAAAGCGCTATAAAGTTAGCTAGCTCGCAATTAAGTCACATGTCTACATTTCAGTAGATGGTAAACGAACTTAAACTCGCCCCTCGTCTCTATAAAGTCAAACAAACCACTTAACCAAACCATTTAGGTAACTTAGCTAGCGGTAGTTAGTTAGCTGCTAAGTGGCTAACGCTAGCACCATGAACAACAAGCTCGGCTAGCTTAGCAGGCTAACAGTTTGTCGCGTTTCCTGTAAATAAATGTTAATAAAAATGATCTGTGTAGCTGTATGTGATTACCGGTGGTCTTCCCAGAGCAGGTCGCTGTCCCACTCCGTTTGTTGCAGCTTGTTGTGGAGTTGTGTAAATGTTGTTAACCTGAGGCTCGGATAAACACACACTGGATGTCTGTGTAACGTTGCAAGGCGGTGGGGTGGTAATTATTTGGATATATGTAGCATTGGATTGACCAGGGTTTAAGCGATCCGAGAGAGCTGTTAAAATTATGTTATTGTCCAGAGGAGAGCCCCCAACCCCTGCTAAAATCACTTTGTCCGGAGCCGAGGAGATCCCTCTTCTCATCTTGCGTATTCGGGGTAACCCCTTTCTTGTCTCTGAACTTTTGAGCCCGTCTATCTACTAATCCGTCGCAATTTTTACAAAAATAATCAGACCGAAGTAAAGACGAACGTCTGATTGATCGACTTTTAAAAAGTATTTTTCCTTAAGAACGTGCATTTAGGCAGATGCAACGGATTTAAAAGTAGCGCAACTCTCGTTTCTCCCGTCTAGAAATGGCTTCAGGAAACGGCCTGATGAATGAAGGGATACGGTTTACGCGCTCAAGAGCCCTCCCGCGAAACTCAGATTTCCCGGGGAAAATTCAAACAAAATTTACATGCCAGGCAGCATTGGTCCTCAACAAAAGAGTCTCCGCCCAGTTTTGAGCCAAATTGACCAATGAGAACCCAAGATTTCTTTAGCCACGTGTTCATTGGCAGGTGTAAACATGAGACGTCACACATCACGCCTCATGTGTTATGGGGCAGGACCGCAGGGTGGCGGAAGCGACCCATTTTTCTGTAAAGACGGGGCGAAGCTGTAAATAAAGCCGCCAAAAAGATAGAAAGATAAATGGATGGAGTTTATTGATTGGTAACTGGAAAATCCCGGCAAAACTGGACCTAAATCGACTGCCACAATAGCAAAAGAAATATGGAGATTATTTTTTGCTACTAGTATTAATATTACTGAGGGTGCTGTTGTTTTTATCTTTTTAGTACTTTTTTGAAGTGTATATTGTTGAGTACTAAATTTGCACATCATTGAATTAAAAAAAAAAAAATCCATGAATCATTTTAACAGAACAGAAATTTGGTACACTGGCCAGATGTGATTTCTGTATCTTTATTAGTCAGTTTGTGTGCAGATAAGAAGAGAGTGAATCAATCCTGAACTAGTATTACTTTGTAATGGGTGTGCTTCACTACATTTGCATCATTTGTGTGAGTTACTAATGCTTAGCTACCATCCTGAGCTACCAGTTTTCTCTGTGCCTGTATAGATTTCCTGTGTATGTTCTAGTTTCCCCAACCCAGCCACAGACGTCTTTGTTTAACTGGTTATTTCAAATTGGTATACGTTGTTTTTTTCTTAGTATTGTGATGGCTGTGACCTTTTGGTGACCTTTTAGTTGTGTAACCTACATCTCACCCCGATGGTCTCATCTCCAGTGTTACCTGAGCAGGCTCCAGCCTCCTGAGCTAGACTTAAATGGGATAGGAGTATGGATCTAATGCTAACATTTTTAAATGCTGCAGATTAGAATATGTTAGTATTTTACTGATACTGCATGTGTGAATGATTTTGTGTTGTGCTGTTATAATGCTGCACAAGACTGTCATAGTAACCAGCAAGATCAACTTGTCAGCCAGGTATTTATGTTTTGTAAATAGACATTAAATTGTGATGGAAAGATGACATACAGGTTAAACCTTCAAAATAAAAGAGGAAGCACTGTCCTAAAGAAGGATAATAAAGCTTTTTAGGCTTCACGTTTTCTTTAGATCTTGACAGCTATGCTCACTCTTGAGAGAAACAGGACAAAAAAAAATTGCAGTGATTCATTAACTTTTATTATTAGGAAAAGCTTTCAAATTAGAATTCATAACTAAGGCCAACCTTTTCAAGCCCACTGTTTTGTCCAAAATGGCCAACAGAGTGGTAGGTAGGAATGAACAACATTTGAGTCTCAGTGACAGCTGTGCTAATATGATAAATATTTAGTCAGTAAGCATAGTTTCACAGGTGAGCTCTCCCACCACTGTGTCACACAGTTTTGAAATAATAACAGGAGATGACTGAGTCGCTGTTATGCACAAAGTTATCATCTTTGCAGTTATAGTCTTTGGCTCCTGCTGATAAATTTAAATAACATTCAGAGCTTATATTCAAGAGTTTTCATTTTCTTAGATTTATTTTTGTTTCTTCTATTTGGTTTTATATTTCAATTTACATTTTCTTCATTTAGCCTCTAAGGTCCCACTGAGACATTAAATCAAAAGAAATCCTGGTCATGATAGTAACACAAACCTTTTCACAAGAAAAACAGCTCAGTTAGTATAAAAAACAAAATGCCTCAGAGGATAAAAGTGAAAAAAACTGGGAAGCTGTAGACTAAATACTAACTATATCCTAATACAAACTCAAATGGGAAATATAACATTTTAAAAATACTGTACTGTTTTATGTTGATTTGAAGAAATGTTGTGAATTAAGAAAGCTTTCCATGTTTTCATAACAGTAACACTGAATTCCATATTTAAAAATGCAATTGAGCCACCAGAAGAACAATCAAGATTAAATCAATATTGGTGTGACAACCCTTTGCTTTCAAAACAGCATAAGTTCTTCTACACTTGCACAGAGTTTTTAGAGAAAGTCAGCAGGTAGATTGTTTCAAAGACAATTCCACCTTACAGATCTAATGTGGATGTCGACTGTCTGAAATCCTTCTGTGTCTTCATGTAATTGCAGACAGATTCCATGGTTTTGAGATATTCCCAGAGTCTTTGTCCTTCTTTATGCTGAAGTCAGTTCCCAGTGACACTGACTGTATGTTTGGGATCATTGTCCTGCTGCAGCTTAAACTTGGGGTCAATCAGATGCCTCCCTGATATTTTTTCATGATGGATAAATATCTGCATGCATGTTTTAGCACTGAAGATGCTGTTACTTCTAATAAAAATTCCTCACTCCATTTGCAGAAATGCAACCATTTTCAACCATGTTGTTGCTGCCGGATAAAGGGCCTCACAAATGCCTCCAGACTATTCTGATATACAAGAATTCATGTTTGACTCAAAGATAGCAAAGTCCTTGTGTCTTGTGCCTGCTTAACAATCCCTATGAAGTGCTTCTACTGAAATAAGGCTTTTTGTTTGCTTTTTTTTTTTCAAACTGGTGCTATGGATTAAGGCAGGAGAAAATTAAACTGAAATTGGAAATTATTTTCAAAGCCTTCCCAGATTTATGTATAGCAGCAGTTGCATAGGAGAGTATGTATATGCTTATTTTTTTGTTTCGAATTAGATTTTTCATGGCTCTTATTTTGTGAACAACAACCGGAAAGGCTGTATTTTATTGCGTGAGGAGGCGTTGACGCTGAGGAGGAGAGGAGTAAGAGACAGGAGGAGGGAGGACTGGGAGAGCACCTTTCCTGGTCTGTACATGAGCGCAGTTTGGCTTGTCAAGCGCCCTCTCGCAAAAAGGATGTATTTCAGTCTCAGAAAGTTTTGAACAGTTTGTCGGAAAAAGAAGCGAAGGGACAAGTGGAAAGAGTGAAGCACCGCGGGAGAAAAAAAAAAAACGAGACAGGATGGTCGAGCCGGCGGACACAACGTTTAAAACTACTGGATCTGAGCTCCTGCTGCCTGTCAGTGAACACCTGGGCTTCTCTCTGGACCAGGTAGGACTCTAAGTCACTGACTCACAGCCATGTGGCGTTGAACAAGTCTCACGGTTTTGTTTTAAAAGTATTTATTTTGACGTGGGCGTGACACGCATTCACATCTACTGAAGACCACAGCAAATCTTTTTCGGTCACATACGTTTTCTACTGTTGAGCAAAGAGGAAGTCAAATACTTTGATCACCTGGTCGCCTCCCCCTCCTCACCCTTCTTCTTTTCTGTCTTATTTGTCCTCAGGTCAATTTTCTGGCGTGCCAGCTGTTTGCCCTGGCCGCTGCCTTCTGGTTTCGCCTCTATCTCAGTCCCAGCCACGCCAGTCCCCCGGTCAGGCACGCCGTCGCCACGGTCCTTGGCATCGCATTTCTCATATTCTGCTTCGGATGGTATGTAGGAAAGTGTCTCACACACTCACCCATTCATTCATTTTCTGTCATGTCCGGACACCACCCCACCCTCTACTCCCAGCCTGTCAAATGACTTGATTACCAGCATGTGATGTTAAGCTGTCACTCATAGGTGGCCTCTGTCTGACAAGAGAGCAGAAGTGTGTGAAGTGACATATAATGCATTAGTATTGATGCACATTGGCTCTTTATTCCCGTTTTGAATGAAGACCGCTGTATAATTAAAGTAAAAACATTAAGGCACATTTTCTGATGGAGTTTGCTCTTCTCTGCAGGTATTCGACTCATATCCTGACCACCGTGATCGTAAATTATTTGATCATCATCACAGCCGACCTTAACAACGTGCACAGGCAAGTGGTTGTCCTCACACCTAAAAGAGAAATTCCCACCAGTCACCCACATGGCCTGTTGTCCTCCCTCGCCCTCACTGTTTGCAGACCAGACCGGCCTGTCTGTTGGTGTCAAATTTTATATTTGCTCAAATTTTCTCAAATCATCATCGAAGACATGGAAAAACCATTTCTTTGTACTTGCGTGAAATTAAGGTTTAAATTTATGTTTCTCTAGCATTTTTAAAACTTCTTAACTCTCACGGTGATTTCTGTGTAAGTGTTGGACTCGTAGGTACAGGTGGAACTTGTCAGGCAAGAATAGCCCAGCCCAGAAACAACCACAGTTGGGTGTTGAGTAAAGTGGGTTGATGAGTAATTTTGGGAAATGACATTTATAACAATTATGTGATATTCAAACCAAGACAAAAAAAAAAAAAACCCAACAACTTTTTTTTCCCTTTGCTGTTTGTTCTCCTGTTATATTCCCACACAGAGGTTCTGCACTGCTGTGGTCACGTCATCTTGCTGTCGTAGTGGGGCTCAAAATGCAGTACTGTCTTAAAAGTATTAAGATAATATGAAAACAAATCAGGTAAAAAGCAGCTAGATCCACCAGCCAGACCAGTCGGTTCAACAAATGAAGAAATCCCACATGCCTTTGTGTTGTGCTAATGCTTATTTCTCTCTTCGATGGGACTTTTATATGCTGTATATGTTGACTATTGGGAATGTCTTTACATTTTTCATTAAGTTTGATGTTGTGTGTTAGTCAGGTGTAGTATGATTCAGTTTTTGTTTTTTCTGAATGCCACATAAATGTGGTATGGTTGAGTTATTGCGGTATTCACACATGCAGGGGGATTACTTTGGAAGCAGGGCAAGATAAAAACTGGATTTGCAGTGGGACTTTAGGTGGAACCCAAACTCACAAAATTAGCCCATTATTTGTGGCATTTGTACAACCTCTAGGGGTAAAGATAAACTGAATAAATGAATCAAGGAAAACTCAAGACACCTCAAGAATTTATTGTGCTTGAAGTTAATTATTTCGGACCAATATCACAATAGTTTTTCCATGAACTTCGAACTTTAATCTTATTCATTTGGCTGTTAAATATGTTTTATTTTACAACACAATCAGAGATTTGCAGTTGCATAATATTAATATTCTGTGGGAAAAAAATGCAAACTTGGACATTACTAGATTAAAAATGGGCAGTGATGCTGCTGTTGCCAGGAGCAACAAGGGTGAAGAATGAAGCCAATTCCTTCGATATCCCCATACTTCTGATGTCCAGATTTTCATTAGAAATAAATATGTTAGTTTTAAAGCCAGTTTTGAGAATTTCTGACCTCGTATTTAGCACTTCCATTTTGCTTGAGTTGTAAGAGTCATTTCCAGGAATTTCCTTTGACTAACACCGTTATCAGTTGATGTATAGTATTCAAAGACCTACCCTGACTGTCAAAGCTCATGAGTCATCTCCAAATATTTTAGAGATCTCAGTGACATATTGTCTGCTTTGCTTATGTTTACTTCTCCACATGCAGGTACACCATGGTGACAGCTATGGGTTATCTTACGATGTGCCAGGTGAGCCGAGTCTTCATCTTTAACTATGGAGTACTTTCCACTGACTTTTCTGGGTAAGGAAGAACCGAATTGTTTTCTTTGCTCATTTCTTATCTGTATGCCACACCCTCTTGATGACAGTCTAGTTTCTTTTCTTTTTTCCAGTTGTAGAGCAAGTCTTTTGTCATTAGTTAATGCCTAAAGACTGTATTTTTGCACTGTTGCCAGTGCCACAGCCTTGTGTAAATAAGAAACCAGTGATTAAAAAGCAGCAAGTTTTTTTTTTTGTTTTTTTTCCCCAGTTGAGATTTACAATTTACTAAAGGCAGGGTATTTCCTGACACCAAGAAACTGTGTAAGAATGTTTAGGTTTGTCTTTGGGTTGATGTTCTTTATTTTGATGGTTATGTCTCACTCATGTTACTTTTTTTTTTTTTTTTTTTAGTATGATGAATAAATGCTGAAATATTCTGTTATACGTAATTGCCTGATACATGGAAGTCCTCTTCATTTATGTAGGGAGTCTTTTTCAGATGTTAGTTTTATTTTTCTGGTTTCTAGAGCATATATCGGAGTGGGCTAAGTGACAAAAAAAATCTTAAAATCTTGAGATAACACAAACTTCTTTGACAAATTCCAGTGTGGCCAACATTGTTGGCAGCCTCATTTATGCTCCGTGTGGCTTTGGTCTTAACCAAGCCTGTTTCTCAGATTGTGTTATGGTGATAAATCGAATTAGGGATGCAGCTTTCTTTTTTTTTCTCCTTTCCCTTCCAAGCTTTTATATCTGTCTGACATGAATGGCTGTGAATGTCAGAGAATATATATGCAAAGCATCTGCCAGATTAATTTGGTGTAGCAAAACTTGTTTTTAATGTGTGACAGGTTGCTATTATCTTGGTGATTTTTTATTTATTTATTTTTTTAGGTGTTTCTTTGAATAAGCTGAGAATTTCACAGTTTGTATAGTCAAAGAGAAACGACATAACTCTTGTGTACTGTTCAGACTGGACAGCATTGAGTAAAAACCAAGTCTACGGGCTGCAGTCATGCAGCGGTGTGCGTGCTGGGTGGCATCCTGAACATTTTTCTTTTAAAGCCCTCTGCTAACTCATTGAGCTGGCACTGCCAGCCACACGGCCTTCCCCTCTCTTCCACAGCTTTCCATGCTGTGCACACAATGGTCCCCACTCACAGAGAGGAACGTGTGTGGGGAGGGGTGGGACAGGGAGCGATAGGGAGGGAGATATAGTTATGTGCTTCTGTGAAGACACACACGTGCACATTCTTGGGACAGAGTTGTGTTTCTGTGAATGAAATTAGAAGAAGGCGCATTCGACTTCCTGTATTATTACTTATTTTCTTCCTGTGATGCTTCACTGCATTTGAATGCTACTATTTAAAGGATCAAGTTCTTCATTCCCACGTGTGATGGCACTGCACATGCTGGCACTACTCTGTCTAGTTACGAGGTGAAAATGTGGTGGTGCAGGTTTCAAAGAGAAGAAGATTCAGTAAAACCTGGGGATGGGAATGAACTTGGATTAATAAGTGACCTGATTTGCCTCAGCTGGAAAAGAATGAAGTGATTCACCAGAGAAGATAATGTCTGTATCCTCAGAGGCTATGCAGACTCTAACTTGGATAGTGATCTGTTTAATGTTGGTCAGTCAGTCTTATTGGATAATGAAAACGTTGCTCCCTTTCACTAAAATGTCCTGCTTGACCAGGCTCTCAGGGACTCTCCATCTGGCTTTTAAAACATTAACTTACTTCTGAAATCTTGTTCTGAGTTTGTAGGGATTAAAACCACTGCAGACTTTTTAGCTGCTGAAATAATTCCCATGTGGGTGACAAATTAAAAGTAAAAGTTTTCTGTAAAGCGCCGGGCCAGAACCGCAACAGATTAGCTTATCAGTCATTTTGCAACTTTGTTGGAAGTTCACAGGATGGATGAAGTATATTTCTGGTTAAAAGTTATGCTCCAACTGGTGTTTTACTTCCTATGTTTGTCCCACATGGTTCAAGTAAAATCTCACTGATGTGCTCGTCTAAGATAAGATAACTGTAAAGCTGTAACACATGACCCGCACGGATTTCACCCTCGCCAAACCAGTCCAAGAATACTCTCTGGATGGGGGTGGAGTTGTCTCAGAAGAAACACTCTCATCAGCAGAGGATGTTTCATTATTGGATAAAAAGTGATCACTTAGAACAGTTTTACATTGATTTCCAGTGATACTTCTTTGTAATGGGACAAGTGGACCAAAACCATTTAAAAATGCTCTTAGCAGCACAGCAGTGACCGGTTTCCTTCATCATTGTAGTCCATCACTCAGGCCTTGGCAGTTCTCTCAGTGCCACCTTACATCCTCACTCCTGGTGCTAGTACTCTCCTGACCTCATTTATTTTACCAGATTTCAGTACACAGCTGTTTATGGAGTTCTCAAACATGCTTGAGTGTTTGCCATGAGGGGATTATTAATAATAACCATCTGGATGAAACTGTCTGCACACTCCTCCTGATGACACACTCGGATCACATCCTGTCATGACTGTGACTCACTGAAGAAGGAGTTGCTCTTCTGTTTTACATATTGCACAAGCGTAATTCTCGTCAAATGTACACCCCTGATGTTTTGCCCATCAATCTAAACGCAGATATCAACGTGCATACTGAAACACTTGCCTTGGTCTTTAGTCTCACTCAGAGACGTAACATTCAGAGAGGTTTTATGTCAGAGCAATGCAAGCGAACCCTTCACACCTTCAGCCACTTTTTCATTAAGATTCCTAAATGGCTTCAGCAGCTGAATGGCATATACATGTGTTATTTGACATTCACTTGAAATATGTGGTTAAATCAGATGAGATAAATAACTGAACTATAGCTAATTTATACATGTATGTGATGCTGCAGATTCCTCTAAAGAGCAGCTCATTAACCAGATTAGTTTAACATGACTGTGTTTGCCTGTTCCTCAACCTGTCATATCTGATTTTGCTCAGTCACTGTCCATGTATGTCACATTTGTAAGAAAAAAAAATATTATAGTTACAAAGATATCTTGACATATATGAAGGCAAAGTCATTCATTTTCAATAAAAGCATCAGGTCAAATCTGTCAAATATATTTTATCTTGTATGTCTAATCTTGTGAGCAGTTTTAAGTGTTCCTGAAAACTCAGAAGCAAATCTTTATGTCTGAACAGGGGAATGGAAATCATAGCTTGTCTTAGAGGGAGTTTTTTTGTAACTGAAGCTCCTTCTGTTTGTTCCCGAATGATCAACACTCTTTTAAATGTATTTAGATGTTTCTATTTTGTCAACATGGTACAAAGCCAGACTCAGCTGGTCCTGCTTAACATTTCCTTTATTTATCTGGGCAAAATAATGGATGTTGATCTCTTCATTTGACCATGCTTTGCATCTTTCGAGCCTCAGCTTTTCGAGTCACTGTTTTCATGTTGTCCATTTACATGCTGCTGAGTGGCAAAATCAATTTCTACAAAGAAATAAAACCAGGAAGAAAATAATGAATGTATCTGCTTCTTTTGCTCAGACCTTTGATGATAGTAACCCAGAGGATCACCACACTGGCTTTCCAGCTTCATGATGGTAAGAAAAACAACCATCTGCACACAAACAAACTCGACAGATGCTAGCAAACCTTTTATCGTCAAAATTCTCTCTGAATTACTTAAAACTGCAGACAGGCCTTTAACCTCATAGACTGTTGGACCTTCTTAAACAGAAAAAAATCAAAGTTTTGGATGTTAATAGTGGCTTCAGTTTCATTGAATGCCCCAATAAACCATGGTAGATGTGCAGAACTGAAACATGCAACGTATCAGTCATAATGTTTTATTTTACTTGTATTTTGAAACCATGACTTCCAAAGCTATTCCATTTAAGCAAAACTGAAGTTATATTATGATTTAAACTCCAGGTGAGGACAAAGGGAGAAAGATTAACTGTAGCAAGGATTTTTTTTTTTTTTTCCCCCAGGTATGTGTAAAAAAAGTGAGCAGCTGACATCGGAGCAGAAAGTCATGGCTATAAAGTAAGTTTCAGCAATAAAACACATTTTTTTATGTAGTGTTTTTTTTGTTTGTTTGTTTTTTGTTTTATTTTTATAAGGCATTTGCTCAAAGGCCGATACTTTCATTGTGGGTTCCTAATAAAGGTTCCTAATTCCTAATAAGGTTCCTATTAAAAAAAAAAAAAGAATAAGAAAAAAAAAGAATATTGTTCTAAAATGCTATCTTTTGCTTTCGCAAAACTAAATATGCAGCATTGTCTTTTGTATTCATGCAGCTGGCTTCCTGTAGGAGCTCCCATAATCTATCATAGTTATGTTCAACTCTGTCAGCTTGTTTCTCACTATGTGAATTTGCATTATGCACATTAAAACATTTACATTTTTACAATAGGTCTCACAGAATGACTTGTCCTGTTGTTTGTATTATACTAATTGCATCAAACATCAAGGGATGCCATGGATATGTAGCCTCTCCTCTTTCTTTTTGTTGGTATCTTACTTTAACTATTAGGTTTTTTTCTTTTCAACCTGTCCTTCGTGAAGCGTAGCGGGAGGTATACGGTGCAGGATAAAAGGATACGCATACATTGATGCGTGGCTGCTTTTAATTCTTTTGGAGTGCATCTGAATTAACTCCTTATTGAAAGAATAAATAACTCTTTCTCTTTCTTTAGACGCCAAGGACAGTGACAAGGAGATCATGGTGAATAGCATGGAAAAAGCATGCTGGGAACTTAGAACTTTTGCATGAAACGTCCCACATTTCTCTGCATGTTAAAGGACAAAATCGCTTGCAGTATTGTGCACTGCATGCAATTATGAAATAGATTTGATCAAAAGGGAATCAAAAAAATCTAATGTCCCACGTGTTTGATAAACCTGGATGTGTAGATGTGGTGATTGCGCCATAGTTGTTACCTTTCTCTGAGATTCCTGTGCTACCTGTAGGGTTGGTTATCACTGAAGACTGTCTAGCTGCTTTGTTTACGTCATACACGTGTTTTTGAGTCTTTCATAACAGATTGCAGCTCAGCTTGTCATAGTTGAAATACTGGTGGTTCTTGAGATTGTGCAGCTGATTGTATTCTAGTTCTTAGTGGTTAACAGGACACTTTTTCACAGTTTCATCTATATTTATAGCAATCTGGCATGTTTTTTTTCTCATTTTACTCTAAACCCAGAGAAAATATGCTGTCAAAATGTGACATTTCACCTGAAATAATCTGTAGCACTGATTGTAAAAGAGCTCTCTGCTTGGTTCTCAGTGATTTCTTTGATTCTCTCTGCAGTGCGAGGCCATCTCTAATTGAGTATTTGAGTTATAATCTGAACTTCCTGAGTGTCCTGGTGGGGCCGTGTAGTAACTATAAGGACTACATAGACTTCATAGAGGGCACCCACATCAGCAGGAGGCTCAGACAGCACCCTGGGACATGTAATGGACAAAATGGCTTTGACAAGACTCCAGATCCATCACCTTTGGTAAGTTCATGAGCGTGCTTCTCTTGTTGTCTTTCATATCTATATGCTTCATTTCACATGCCTCAGCGGTCAAAAAGGACTGTGGCATTCGGAGTGAATGATCTGTTCCATCGAGCCGCAAAGTGTATTTTTATCAATGCTCAAAGATGATCCTTTTCTCTTGCAGAATGCTGTCTGTCAAAAGCTACTGGTGTGCTGCGGCTGTATGCTCTTCTTCCTCATCGTGACTCGATCCTTGCCCATAAAGTACAACGTTGACTCCGACTTTGTCAGCTTCGCTCCCTTCCTCACCAGGCTCACTTATGCTTTCTTCTCGATACAAGCAGCAAGACCCAAGTTCTACTTTGCCTGGACACTCGGTAAGCTGTGTTTGTGTTTTAGTTGTAAATTTTAAGAAAAATGTTGAAACCAAAGGCAGACCATCATTGATAATGATATCAAGACAATGTATCAAATATTGAAACTCAGAAAGATAATAATTTCGAATTTAAAATTGAAAAAAATATTTGAAATTAGTACCAGGAACTTGTTTTGAAAAAGTTGAGAGATGGCTGTGTTTGTTTCTGTGTTGCAGCAGCCTGATTACATATTTTACTCTAAAACCTGCATCATTCAGTAGTAATAGAGCTTTTATGGAGGTGCCAAGTACAATCAACATGAGCACTAATGTATTTACATACCATCACAGATTCTGCTTATGAACTGTGTAAAGAAATGTATACGTGTATAAATGAGAAAACAGAGGAGACAGCAATGTCCTGGAGTTTTTTTTTTCTTTTGTTTTTGTTTACATGTTTGGGATTTTACTTGTGTTTGCAGGTGTAGCAATGAACTGTATGCCTCGAGTTCATGCAGTAATTTCCACAACAAAATTGTACTAATTTATTATAATGCAATTCGAGGCCCTGCACTTGACTGTCTGATACCCTGTGTACCAAACTGAGAGAGGAAGAAAGAAACTGGAGAAGAACCTCTCACCCAATAACCTCCAGGGTTATCAATCATTTTTGTCCTCATTTACATCAGGGATGAAGGTGGCAAAAATAGCCATTTACGATGACAAAATCAACAGGACTTCTGACTCTCAGAAATATTCTCTACCTTCAGCACTGAATCTGCCATCTCCTTCAGCAGCCACAAGTTAAACTTGCCTCCTTTTTCAGTGATATGATGGTGCCCATCAATAGCTAGTTTACTCAGCCTCTGCATGCCATGCTACTCTGTTAACCAGTCGTAGCAGTCCTGCTACATGTCCTGGTCTGACTCTTCCTGGCAATTACATTTCACTCACTGAGTTTACTTCTCTCACTAAGAACAAAGTATCTAAACTCCTGAATTGTTGCCATCCTACTACATGTCAGCTTAATCCCATTTATACAAGACTGCTCTAAGCCATAGTCCCTTCTGTTGCATCAGCTATCACAGATGTGATAAATGCTTCCTTGGATTCAGACCTGGTTCCCATTTTCTTCAAGCAAGTGTGGGTAAAACCTCTCTTCAAAAATCTTTTCTTTCAATCTTGCTTAGGTTGCAAACTACCGGCCAGTCTCACTGCTTCCATTCCTGCCTAAGGTCACTGAAAGAGCAGTTTTCAAACAGGTCTCAGATGTACTCTTTATGAACAATCATTCTGGGTTCAAAAGTGATCACTCCATTGAAACAGCGTTGCTGTTTCTGGCAGAATCCTTGAGCGCAGGTAAAGCTGCAGGTCAATCTTTAGTCCTCATTCTTTTAAATCTGTCGGCTGCCGTTGATGGGGTAATCACTGTATTCTCCTATCAGTTCTTCCTGATATGGGTATCTCAGGCAAAGCACTTTCTTGGTTGGAATCGTATGCCACTGGCCATGAATTCACAGTGAGAGAGCAGCCATCCCTCTTTTTTTTTGCCTCTTCACAGGGGTTCCCCAAGGCTATGTGCTGGTGCCCCATTGTTTGCCATCTGCACAACTTTATTGGGTCAGGTCGTCCTCTCTCGTGGGTTCTCATATCACTGCTATACAGATGATACCCAACTCTTTTTAACCCTTTTCCCCACCAGATGACCCTAGCATCTTGGCAAGGATGTCCACCTGCCTCTCTGACACCTTGTCAAGGATGATGAAATATCACTTCTCCAAGACTGAGCCCTTGGGGATACCTACCTATCAGTCTGTCCACCAGGATTTCAAAATAAGCATCACATCTTCATTCATGACACCTACCAAGGTGCTGAAAAATCTGGGTGTCATGATTGATAACCAGCTATTCTTCTTTAACCAGGTTCCCGCTGTTATCCAGTCATGCTGATTTGCAATGTACAATATCGAGAAAATCAGGCCGTACCTATTTAAGTATACAAGTCCTGGTTCAGGCTATGGTTGTCTTCTTCCTGGTTGGTCTTCCAGCTTGTAATGTGAAACCTTGACAGATAGTCCAGTACACAGCAGTGTGTCTTTGTTTACAGTGATCCTAAAAGGGTTCATGGCTTTTCATTGCTGATTAACCTTCACTGTCTACCAGTGGCATCTCAAGTGGCTTCTGCTGTCATACAGGGTGATAGGTGGGTTGACTCCCACCTCCCACCAAGTGCTCTGGTTTACACTCCAGAGCACTTGTTGCTGTCCTTACTGGAACATCGTCTGGCATTGCCGTTCCTACCCACACGGCGCTCTCTGTACAGACAGTTCTTAAAGGCCTTTCCACCATGATGGAGAAGCCTACCATATGCTGTCAGAGCAGGTGGTCTCTTTCTGTCTTCAAGATGCACCTTTTCCTGTCTTCATAGTCTCTTCTAACTGCTCAATATAATTTAATCTCACTATTTTTGGCACTTCTCTACTTAAGGTGATTTTCTTGCTGTACTTTTCATTGTGTTTTCATCTTGCACTTTGTAATTCCCCCTTTCCCTTAGAAACTGCAGCTTTGGCATACTTCAAGGTTCCCTCTGGTTTTTGGCTTAACTATATTCCTCTATTTTTGTAAGTTCCTTTGTACTAAAGTGTCTACTAAATTAAATGTAATATAACATAAAAGACAAATTCACAAACTCTTTGCAGTATTGCACTGATGACCAGAAAAAAAAGTTTTTTTGTTTGTTCTTTTTTCGCTAAACTATTGGAATACACAGCCCTCTTCATTTTTACTTGTCCTCCTTGAGATGCCATTGAAGTGCTCGGTTCTGACTGATTCAGTGATGCTCTTTATTAATATTTTATAATATTTGAGTATGTTTTTTTTTGCCTTGGTTGTTGTCTCATTATTGGAATATTTTTGTCTTTTCTCAGCTGATGCAGTGAACAATGCTGCAGGTTATGGTTTTCTGGGGGTAGATGAGAGTGGAAAGCCATCCTGGGACCTCATCTCCAACATCAACATCATGGGAATTGAGGTAACCTTGATTGTTCCACATAAAACAGGAATAAATGTTTTAAGAAAAAACCCCAAAAACCCATGTCATTCAGTCATGCTCGAGGCCATAGTCTGATGTTGAATTAAGACTGTAGTCATTTAACACTTTCTTTTTTTTTTCCCAGACAGCGACCAGTTTCAAGACTTTCATAGACAACTGGAATATTCGAACTGGAATTTGGCTTAAAACGTGAGTATGGAAAAGATGAACCCAACTAGTTTTTAAAGTGATTTTTATGAGTAATTTTAAATGTAATTCCAGTGTTTTCCCATCTTGTTAGGGTATGTTATGACCGAGCCTCTAAGCACCGGTTAGCCCTGACCTTCATCCTGTCTGCCCTGTGGCACGGTGTTTATCCAGGATACTATTTCACTTTCCTCACTGCTATCCCCATCACCATAGCAGCACGAGCTGTGAGTTGTCCAAATTCAAATTAGTACCTCAATGGACCACTGGATGAACAATTATATGACTAAAGTTAAAGTAAAATGCGCTGTAGCCAGTAACTGTCAGTCCCTCTTTATTCCTTCACCAGATACGGAAATCTATTCGTCACCAATTCCTGGGCTCCAGAGCCTTGAAGTTTGGTTATGACATCTTAACCTGGACCGCCACCCAGCTGGCCATCTCCTACACCGTCATGCCGTTTCTCCTTCTGTCAGTGGATGAAACTATGGTTTATTACAAGTAAGTCCTATCTGGCTTTAAAAGAAACTTCTGCCTGTGAACAGTTAAGATGGTAAAATGTGGTGTCTCTTTGTGTTGTTGATAAACACATTTTTATTGCAGTTTTGGTTTGTATTTTGTTGTGATGTAAGAGATTCATGGTAATGTTTGGTAGTGATCTGTGAGCTTGTTGGTTTGTTTTTAGGAAATTTTGGCAGCTTCCACACTGATCAAACGTGTCTTTCATTTAACAGAGTCATTCTGATGGACTCAAATCTTCTTAAAATAGGAGTATTTCTTTATTTGAAGGTGTTAAGTGACGAAGCAGCTGTACCAGCGGTACCCTTTGTCGTGTCACATTTTCCTTCCGATTTCCTTTTTGCTGACATTGCTTAAATGGTTCGGAAAGTTCAGCTTGGGTTTTTCCTTCTTCTTCCCTAGCTCTATGTACTTCCACGTTCACATCATCAGCATTCTGGCTGCGATTGGCCTGCATCGGAAACATAAACCCAGAGAACCTTCAGTCACCACAAAGTCGTTTCCCCCCTCCTCCTCGGATCCGTGCTCAGCCCGGTGCCAGCCTGTTCACTCCAACAACAATGACAAAGTAGATTGAAAAAATCTCTTCTTCACACCCTTTTACCCGGCTCTCAGTGCTCCCACAAAGACAACTCGGTGTCCTTGGAGGACCTTCAGCCTACTTAGAGCGGGGAAACATTGTGCTATTTATTTTTTTGTAGATAATAAAGATTACAAAGAGAGGACAAAATAAAACTTTTATATTGCAATACAGTCCAGGATTTGTACCGTCTGCCACTTCTGGATGACGTTACAGGACAGCAGCAGGCTGACTGTAAGGAGAAAGATCAGCTGAGGAATCGTCTCTTCTGCCACCACTACCAGGATCTGGGTTTCCCAGCACTTTCCCTCCCACTTTCCTCGACTTTCAACAAGATTTTCCCCTTTATGCCAATCTGAAACAGCAATGTGCCCGCTCCAACAACAGTGCAGGAGAAAGGAGACTCGCTTTCTGTGCTATCCTCAGTCTGTGTGACCCGGTGACCAGCGAGATCAAAGCCAGCTCAGTACTAGGACACGTACACTCAAACTCATCCATAAACAGATATTAGCAAGCAAGTATGCGCATACTTTCTCAAACATGCTTGCACTCGGTCACACTGCGATGGTGTACAATGGCAGCCATTGTGAAGCCAGCAAAGAACGTGCCAAGTGGGCAGAGAACTGCATCCACTGCACCCACTTAACCCGGAGGATGTTTTAGACGTATGTTGGTGCCTGATTTGATATGTTCACAGTGTGGTGTCTGAGGCCTGACACCATGATAGAAAGCAATTAGACAAGAAAACTTTTTTTTTTTTTCTGTATGGGTATATCATTGCATGATGAAAGAATGGCAGAAACAAATGTGTATCTGGAGTCAGTGGGAGTGCGGTGCCATGCTGTTTCTGTGGTTTTCTGCAGGGTTGAGAGGTTGATTGAACAGAGACATCTGGTGGCTGCTGGTCCGTCTGAACCGAGCTGAACCAAATCATGACAGCAGGTCACCTGAGACTGGAACCAGCAACCGTCAGAGTCTCCTCATGCAACCTACCAACCGCCAGCTGAGACTCTCTTTGTCCACTGATGTCACCGTTTTTCACTTTTTCTTTTTCTTTTCTTTTCTCTTTTTTGTTAAACTCACAGTAGCTTTTATTTTTGCACAAATGAAGTTGATGAAGCTGAAGTGTATGTTTTGATCACTTACAAGTCAAGTCCAGTAAGCAAAAGAAAAAAACACAGAAATAAGGATTCACTTACATTTTTGTTTCTTTGTGGTGGCTTTTAAATGTGGTTTGGGTGTTGACGGTGCTGTTTGTGGACTAGTGTAGCTTACAGGTACATTTAATTTTTTTTCATAAGGATTATTAGAAATGCTGCTAACTGATTGCCTTGGTACAAAAATGAAAAAAAAACCCCACACATTTCATTATGCTTGAAAATGTCTTTAAATGCTTTATATAGTTTCCTACTAGCAGATTCCTTACATCCTTTTGATCGGTTTCATTATGCCAAAAACACAATCTTTATCCATTTTTTTTTTTTTTGTCTTGAAATATAATGGACATAGACGTGCATTGTTCTGCCTCAGCTTAAAGACTGACTCAAATTTCTAGCCTTTAAAGAGTAAAGCCTTATTTTTTTAAAAAAGGATAAAGATTTATGTAAAAAACAAAACTCCCAACTAATGAAGCTTTGTTCTAACAAGGACCCAGTTTACAGAAAAGTAGGTGTGCACAAGTTAACATTTACTAAACGAGCATTGCAGGGAGCATTGCAGATTTTAAGTTTGCCCATTTAGAACAATTTCTTATTAAATCTTCCATTTTTTTTATTAAAGACTTCAATATTTGTTGTGTTAGTTTTATTAATGCTTAAATTGCACAGGAGTACCTCCTAAAGGAGTCAATGAAGTGTCAGTAGTAATAACTCTGGAGACTGATGGACTCTAAATTTCTTTACAAGATGTCATTTTACCATTGACGCCTGAGTCGGATGGTTATATTTACTGACTGTATTTAAACTCATCAGAAGGTGTGGCACTTGTAAAGTAAAGCTCAAACCAGGTGATGACTTTCCAAGAGCCAAGTGATGGATGTAAACGGGGTTGTAACCTTTTCATTTAATATGTTCGGGGACACAATACTGTTGGACACAAAACTGTTGGACTACATGTTTGTGATGTGTTTTTAGAACAGGGAAAAACGTGCCATGTGTTTAATGCGAGTGTGTTGTCAGAATGAGCAGCTACAAGAAGGATTTAACACTGATTTTGTGTGTGATCTAGATGTTGTGACCTTGGGAATGTGACTCTGTCAGTGATACTTTATTATATTACAGGATTTTTTTTTCTTCTTTTTAAGTTTTTTAGTATTATGTGTTTGGAGGAAAGTGCGAGTGTTATTAAAGAAGTCCCAGCAAGAAATAAAACCTCAGTGAAATTATATGCATATCAAGCATTTCTTAAAAATTTAACAGTTTGACTAATGCTTTTGTAGTTGGTTCATTTTTTTATTATAATAATGACTTATTGTTAAGAAGAAAGACATTTTGTATTAAGACAATTTGAATAAAGTGTGTCTTTTAGGAAAAAAACCCAGAAAAATCTCTGTCACATTTGTTTTGTGTATGTATGTTGAACTGTCCCTCCTCACTTCCAGCAGCGAGTCAAACCTTCTCCATGCAACGCCTCTCCCAAGCCGTTTAACCTCTGATGATCTCTAAGTAGCTCCTGTTCTGTCCCCTGTGTCACAAAGGCCTCTGTGGATGTATGTGGGTGTGAGTTGATCCTCCATAACAGTTGGGAGGGAAAACCGCGGGATTAAAAATAACAGATAAATACCATTTTAAACCTGTCGGTTGTGTTTGATTGCCTTTTTCAGTCAAAGGGACTTAGGCAGCAAAATGACTATATAATGTGCGAGCATGAAGCTTTTCTGAATACAACAACCTGCAGCTGGGAGGGGTTGGTGGAAGCACAGCATCTGAAGGGATAGGTAACGTAAAGGTGTGGAGCATCTATTGTGGTATTTGTGTTGCTGTCCTTTTTTTGCCCAGAAGATTTCACTGGAATATTTTTGTGCATGTACAAAATTGTATGCACATATTTGAACACCAGCCAAAAATCATTCAAATGTTTATGCTTCAGAATTACAAACTGTATTGAAGAGTTTTAGCAGACTCTCCAGTGACACCTGCACAGTATTGCTTTCACTGTGTGAAATAAAAGAATGTTTTTAGTGCATCCTCACCACAAGTTATAAGTTTGAAAATAAGCTGAACCAAGTCAGACAGACTGTGGAAACGGGTCCTGCACCTCAAAGTCAAAACCGAGCATTGTGGCTTCAGGAAAAGTATATTTGATGAAGAAAGTTTCTGAAAGAAAACCTCTGCAACTGTTACTAATGGAGTTGGACTCGTGTTTCAGCCAGTGATACAATAAACATTTTGTTACATTAAATAACAGTGGTGAACAAGAGACCTTGTAAAGTCTCTTTAGAAATTTTTATAAATTCAGGATGCATATCGGGGTTAAAACAGCTCATATTCAAATAGATCAGCCTGAAACAAATAATTAAAACATGCATTTGAGTGACGTATCACTTGATTTGAGTTGAAAATGTTTCACACAAATCCATGAAGTAAGTCAGAAAACGGTATCACCTGCACTGCCAGATGAAAAATATTGGTTAAAACCAAACACATAAACACACAAGGAAATAAAGCTTTTAATTAATTTTATGCAGAAGAAAACTGACCAAAGAGTTCAGGCTTTCTTGTAAAGATCTGTGTGATTGCCTGTCTGATGTGAAGGATCACTGAGAAAACTGTGCCACCTTCAGGCCATGAGAGCAAGTGGGCAAACTTCTGATCGTAGGCCAGACAGCTCCAGGAAAGCGTAAATGCTCATCTCCTCACCTGCTTCTGCAGCAGTCAGCAACAATTAACAGGGATCCTTTAGGATGCACGTTTTGCCTGCATGCTGGATTTAACAACAGATAATGAGTTGATGTGCTTTTTCAGTCATCTTTGATTCAAAATGTCAACTGTCAGCTTGTGTGCACTGTTTCTTTTTTTTTTTTTTTCCCCCAGAGCATAAATGTGGTTGCTGCTGGAGTGTAAATAGAGTCTAGCAAAGAGCAGCAGTCTTTTTTCCCCATTTAACTGTGCTGTTAATTGCTTCTATTATTGTAAGCCTCTATCATCACATCTTGTCTATCAAGCGGTTATTTTTCATAATATTCTTTTCATTATCGCATCCACTGTACAGATTATTCAGCTCTACACTGCCAGCTCATTTCCCAGCGGACATCTTTAACGCTTCTCCGCGACGCCTCTGCTCAGCTACAGAAAAACAAAAATCTTATTTTCAACTTTTATCTGCCTGACATCGGCCCTCTAAAATGGAAACACATGAGATTCTTTGTGTTTTGTTACAGAACCACAAAAACTGTATCATAAAGCCAAAGTAACATCTTTTGCACATCAGTCCAACTGCAGTTACTTTTTTTCATCTCCACTTTTTTCAGTTTCAAGTATCTTCTTCTCCAGTGATTCATGTTGTGGTGTGAAGTTTAGGGACATTCTCAGGTTTTATTATCATTATTGGACTTCATTTTTTTATTATAGTGCATGCAATGTGGAAATCAAGCAATCAGACCAAAAATTACATGAATACGTTAATTTCTTTGTACATTTTCTTCATTTTTTTTTTCACTCTTTAGGATCACTGTTACCCACACTGTAAATAGTTAGAACAATCATATACAAGCTAAGTCTCCTCTGTAAGGGTTTCAAGTCTTAAGAACATGTTTAATGAGTATAGTAAAGGGCTGTAAATCAACACAATCAGTTTTAAAATCCTTCAAATTAGAGAAAGCTGTTGTGAAATCCTCGTGAAGGTCTACTTCATGCTCATTAATTATCTGTAATCTTTAACATTGTCCTTTAGGTTGGAGAAAGTACATGATTAGGAAAATATATAATTCAACTGCAGAAGAAAACTTCAGTGTGGCTGCAATATGGGTGATCTGAGCCAAATGGGACAAAAAAAGAGAATTAGAAAAAAGATAAATAATTCAGAACAATAACTATATGGGAACCAAAGATAAACTCTAAGGGTTTGAAAGCTTTAGAAGAACAGAAAAAAGGTGAACTAGTGTAGAATGTTCAGCTTATCTGAAAGGAGACCAAGCCTTCAGTCTGTCCACCAGTAGAGGGCAGCAGAGTCTTCATTATTATAACAGAGGTACTGGAAGTTGTGCATTAGGAACCAGCCACTGGACTGCAGTGGTGGGTTGGACCCGAGGGGTCAGGGACTCTCGTCATATCTCGTCATGGAAGAAATGTTGTGGAGATGCTGCAGGTGGCTAATAACATAGCTGTAGCTTTGGTGGAGTAAAGTTTCTGCTTCCTATACTCATGTAGCTCTTCGCTCTTTTGACTGCACTTTAATTGATTTTGCACATAGTTTTATGTGGTAGGCATTAGTGTAGGTCGCTGCTTTAGCACAGCAAACACACCTGCTGCATGTTCATATGTGCCAGACTAAAATAAGAAAATGATAAGTTATCAGCTCTTCAATGACCTCCAGAGGACTGGCTGTCATTGCATGCTTTCAAAACTGAAAAACACAATTCATAACCTTAAATAGTGAATGAGAAATATTTTAAAAAATCGCTAAAGCATAACTTGTAAACTAAATCTTACCGAGTGCATTGCTCTTTGTTCTGACATCTTGTGTTAGCTGTCAACATTTTATGACAGAGAAGAAATTTTTCAGAGAAAGATTTTTCTCTGAATAAATTGCAATAGTGTTTTGTTTCACTGCACTGGTTCCAAAGATTTGTATATACTTTAAAGAGACCTCAAGCTTTCAGTGACATCTAAGTATCTTTATGACTGTTTCACTGAACAGACTCAGAGTCAGAGGTCAGTCCGCTGCGGTTCAAGACACGGCCAGTTTCCTGTGCTGTTTCCTGTGCTTAAGTTCAGAGTTGGTCAAATATTGTCCTCTTCGGAATACCTTGGACAGATTTATTCTTGTTAGGTGCCTGTTTTCACTCCAGTCGGCAAGCAAAGTCCAACCAGTCTCAGATTATGTCAATTTACTGATTCCAAACGGCTTTTGTCTGGAGCAAGTCGCCGTGCTCAGTGTTTGGTGCTCTCTGTCGGAGCAGGCGACGACTGCGTTTCGTCCTTCTTCTCCGTCTGGGCTTCTTTCTTCTCATCATCGTCCTTGAAGAAGAGAAGAGGAAACATACCGAGGATGCAGCCGATGCCCACGCCGATGGCTTTGCCCTGCACACGGAGGGACGGTACAAAGATGAAAATAATGACCTGATAAATCTAAAGTCGCATATCCACATAAAGACATATTTCAGTTGCATAACTCAGTCTGCTGCAATAAACATAATTTTTCAATTTACAGCAACAAGCAAAAGCGTAAAAAAAAAAAAAACACAATGTGACACTGACTTCACCTTCTACTTTGACATTTCCAAACATGTTGGAAAAGATGACTCAGCCAGGAGCTGCTGAGTGCTGCTACAATGATTGAGGATAACTGCATTTCACACTTGAGCAGTCGCAGTATGTTAAAAATAATTCAGGACTAATTTCCTCTCAGCATGAACTGAGGGACGAAAAAAGGTCACGTCAAAAGAATTAGTGTTTCTGTTGTCTCTCTGATGACCTGCTTTCATGGTTCCAGTGTCATTACACGGTAAAAAAATAGATATTAAACATTCTGGGGTTCCCTGCACATTGTGGTACAAACCGTGTGACAGCTGACTCTGGTCTGCCACATATCCGCCTGCTTTGGGCTCAGGTCGGGAATCTGCATGCCCAGACGGGAGGCCAAAGCCTCCACGTAACCTGCCAGCCTGAAAAGAGGGACGGAGAAGACGGATACAGGTGTGAAAAACAACAAAAGAAGTAAATATCAGACACAAGAGTAAAGTGAACCTTCAAAGTAAATCCCTTTTATTCAGTTAAAGGTGCAAACGTCTGATATTCTGTCTTTAGTTTGACAGTTGGACAGCTGTTCACTTCTTTCACTCCAACTTCTCGTGAGATCCGTTCATTCTAACCACATCAAGTGGTTTCTGAGTAGGTGGACGTCGTGTAAGAAAATGTGATACAAACTCATTAAATTCAGTTGGTTAAGACTTCAGGCTGATTCTGTAATTTGTTTGTAGATTAAATTAACAACTGATTCTTCGTGTTTGCTTTGTAGCTTTGTGTATAATCGCCTCCTGCTGATAATTTCTGCACAACATGTCACAAGCCATTAAACCACACATGGAAGTGCATGGAAGTGCCCGCTGTGTTTGACAAACTTAATCGTCTGAATTTATTGATATTACTGATGAAAGAAATCGGCAGATTAATGTTCCACTTGGCTCTTTGTTGCTGCCATCTGTCCTAAACCAGACAGGAAGTGCTCAAATAACAGAAAGAGTGAGAGAAGAAGCCTCCAGAGGGTATAAACGGGATCATTTTCCCGCTTTATTCATGACTTCACACGGATGACAGAGAATGTCTCATCACTCATCCAAAACAGTTTATATTTGTTGTTTCAGTTGTTAGGCTGCATCTGATATAGAGCCATTAAAATACCATTCTTAGATGTATTAATTACTTTTATGTCCTTTCAGACATAAAACATGGTGGAACGGTGATGTGAAAAAGAAAGTGCAATCTCTGTGAATTATAACGTTTTATGTACGAGGAAATAAGAAATAAAAAAATCATCTGCTCTTTATTAGTTCAGCTGTACTTCTGGCTCAGATCACTCCTGATCCGTCCCTAACCCTCCCCGTCTTTTGTAAATAAAAAACCACAGGGATGGAGTCTGTCTGGCCGGGAGGACTGAAAATGTCTTTTACGCCACAACTTTACTCTGCAGCAGTTTTTACTGCTGCTTATGAGTGTGTATTAATATTGTGCAGACAGTGAACAAAACTCACATTTCTTTTTGTTACAAATATTTCAGATGAGCTCTCACACTGTCGTTTTTCACACCAACCTTCACTCAATAACCCTTCATAACTAACTATCAATGATTAAAAATGAAAACTAAAATATCTGTCCTATAAAAATATTCAGTCAGTTGTGGTGCCCTTAAGGCATTCCTGTCAGCTTTAATCTGGCTTGAGATGTTTCTCTGAAGCTGCTGTCCAGCTATGGCATGAATCTCCCGTTTGTTCATCGGACTCCGCAAGTGCACGTCAGGACGCAGACCAAGTGTTAAAATCCAAGGAGCTCTCTGTAGAGCTCTGTGGTAAATATGTGACAAAGTTTATAGGTCAAGACAAGTGTGTAAAACACTTCTATAAGTGCAGGTGTCCGTGACGGCAAGGTGGGGAAAATAATTGAAAACAAAACTTTAGTGCCGCCAGGACCATTCCTGGAGTCAGCCATCCGGTCATAATGAGTGAGTGAGCAGGAAGGTCCGTTATGGACTCTACAGTTAGTGAAACAGAGCTGCTGAAGTCCTCTGTAGGGGGACAGTTGGATGAATGAGCATCTCAGCAGCTTCCCACCGATAGAGAAGTTAGACAATGGGTAAATCTCTGATCTTAACGCTAATATCTCGTAGACACAAGAGCTGCTTTGGTATCCACAGCAATACTATAAACTCTAACGTGTGTCATGATCCAGTCTCGAGGACATGAATGCAGAGCTGGACACACCGCTGAGAGTGAGAAAAGAAATTCCAGTGAATATTAAAGTCAGGTCTGGTTCAGTCTCCGGCACTAATGGATCCTCAGTTCACTGAACACACAAATAAGCTGCAGCTTGAGCTTTCCAGTTTCAGGAGTGATAGCAGCGGACAGCCTGAGTAAGAGAAAAGGCAGGCAAGCCTCCGTCTGCTGGTGTGTGGGTGTGTGCAAGGTTTACACACTTTTATAGTTTAAGTAGAAATTGTAGAATAGATCCTTCCAGGGCCTAAATGAATCAAAACTGATGAAACTCAACTTGCTGCAGACTCATCATCCGCCCCAGAGCTTTTAGATGGATCTGTTCCTCCAGCTGCAAACAACACAGGCACTCTCGCTTCAGTCCAAATATTTCACACACTTGCACCAGCAGAAGGCACAAATAAATCATCTTCTTCATCAGAAGATCATACGTTGCAGCAATAACGCTGCTGATAATAAAATGATGAAATCTAGTGAAGCTCAAGTTCAGAGACGTTTCTCGACATGATGGTTCACTGGACGAGAAACAGACAGCAGCAAAAAACATCACAAGCGACAACAGAAACATGTTACAATAAAAAGAAGAAACACGTTATAATACACAAACTAGTGTTTGAAACTGCTTTAAATCACAGTCCTTCACCTTGAAACTCAGACTGTGTCAAAATTTAAGCAAGTATCCGTCAGCTAATGCATCACAGAGCAAATCACTGCATTCCCTCTGCTCGATGGCAGACGCTGGCCCATCCATCTCCCACGAGGAAAGAAAACAGCGTGAGAATTTCCACAGGGAAATTAATAAACTGTTATGTCATAATACTATATCAGCACTATAGATTAGCACATAATGAAAAAAAGGCTTAAAATCATGTAAAGGTTAGGCACTAATTTATTCATTGCCTCTGTCAGCCTCTTCTAATGCTTTTATAGACAAGTTGAGTCCAATTTATTCTGACAGGAAATTGTTATGTGGAAGAAAAACAGACCTAGTGTGACAGGGTGATGGATCTCAGTGAAGGGAGATGGGTGGGAATCGAATTTGGGACTCCACTTTTTATGCCCTAGAGCTCACCAGTGCAGCTCCCATGTTTTTTTCTTTTTTTCTCTGACATAGATGAGGGCAATAAAACCATACCGAGGGCCTGATGTGCCCCAGAAAACCACAGATGCTTTGTGTCCAGGAGAGACAAGAAGCTGAATCTAAACAGCACTGAAGCAGCAGCAAGAGCCAGCCGAAAGTTCAGAATGACCTTTAGGTGCAGAAATAAACAAAGGACTAAAGAGGTTTTTCTACAAATGTCGAAACTCAAACACTGAAGTCGTGTTCAGAGGAAAGTCCAACACAGTAAAATACACACAAACAATAGTAAACAATGTGAGTACGGTTTCATGGTTTGCCCACCACAAACCACAAAATAAAAACCCAAACACACATTAAAAAAAAGCAGAACTCAGTTTGAGGAAGGCAGACTGGGAGAGAAAAGTGTAAAATCCATTATGGTAATTGTCCAGAAACTCTCTAAGAACATGAAGAAAAACATCAAGTAGCACTCTTAAATTACACCAAAGAAGATTAAGATTTGGCTTTATGGATATCCAGTAAACATTTACAACTTGTTTAGCTTTATTCCACTCTTCCAGATGTGGTATAACACTGGTGAACAACACTGAAACATCTCTTTGTTTTGCTTGACTTGGTAAAAACTTAAAAGTGCAGGAATGTGATTTGCTCTCACTCTGTTATGATATGACTGTTTTATGTAATAAAAGTCAGTCTAACAAGCTATGAACAAGTGCTTTCTTAGTTCTTTGTAAATTAAAACAACTTTAAAGGAGTAAAGAGTTACCTGGAACTAACCAGTTATGCCAAGCAGGTGCTAAAGACCCTCACTTCAACAGTTGTTAACTTAAACTGGCACAGCTGTGTTCAGGCTTAGCTCTGGGTGAGGAACAGCCATCGCTGCTACTGAGGTTAGGTTGTGGACAGTTTCATGTCACAGGTCATCCAGCGTGGAAAGACTGAAGACACCGAGCAGATAAATGCATGGAGTCTTCCAGGCAAAGCTTTCAAACCAGATGGGGATGTCCATATGTGCTGTTCAGACTCATTTGAGGAAGCACGAGGAAACAGGAAATACTGAGGACTGCAGATGCAGCCAAGAAGACTCTGTGGAGCAGATGAAAGACTCATGTCCTATCTCCTAAAGACTCATATGCTCATGTCCACTTGGCGTAGAAACAAGGTCAAACCACATCGGAGCTGGGTGCAGAAAAACAGCAGCAGGTGGTCTGGATTGATGAGTCCAAATGTGAAATACTTGGCTGTAGAAGAAGGCATTTTATCTGCTGGAGGGACTGGAGAACAGGACGATGACAAGGGTCTGCAGGAAGCTTCAGTGGTTCTTAGCAAATATGGAACTGAATTTATCCAGTTGGGTCTGGGGATCTAGTCAAGATTTATTAGTGTCCTGAATGCTGAGAAACACAGATACTTACTGATCACTTAACATAACCAAGGAGGGGTCTGACAGGCCCAAAATTTATCCTGAAGCACAACAATGACTGCAAACTAGTAGCTAATATCAGTGAAACTGACCAAGGAGTCCTGAAAGCGCAGATCCTCTGTGTGGTGTCTGTGACGACACCTGCACTCAACTTGGAGTTAGACCAAAAGTGCTGGCAACCTCCACTCCATCTCACCAAAGGGCTAGGAGGTCCTCTGGGATGCCACATTTAAATATCAAACTAGATATTTATTGCAGATATGTTTATTTATTTATTTGTCTATTCCTATTATGATTTATTACAATTTGGGGTCTTTTTCTCCTATACTTTTTACTTTTTAACTCCAGCATTGTCTCAGTGGGAGCCCCCTGGGTTGTGGTGGGGTCCATCCATTCATCCAACAGTGGTGGTGTTTTGTACTCTATCCCACCCAGGGGTGGGCTATGGCCCCTACCACACAGTCTGACTCCCTCTGACAGTGTGATAGTGTTCCCTTCTGTGTCCAGTAATGTTTTCCATGTTATTTATTTAAACCTTTTAATTGTGTTATATCATTGATAGCGATCAGGTTTGGTGGGGAAGGCAGGTGGGTGGATGAGTGGGACTGATTTTATTTTTATGGTCAAAGCACTTTGTGCTACATTTTATTGTATGGAAAGTGCTATATAGATAAAGTCTGATTTGATTTGAGAAACAGTTGATTAAGCATTTCGTGTATCCTAAATGAAGTTATAAAGGGCTTACACAAGTACGAACCACTTACTGTTTACCTCAGCGAGAAGTCCACTGAGCCTTCTTATCAGCTGTCAACTGCCTCTGAAGGGCCACCGACTCACTGAGCCACTCAAGTACCGAGCTTATAGAGTAAATTTAAGCCTTTACAGTTTTAAATTGCTCTTTGGCTGCGATGCAAATACATCAGTGAAGGACACCCACAGGAGCTTCACAGAAACTAAGCAGCAGACAAAGAGCCTTCACTCTCAACTATTAAGATCACAAAAGAAAAAAATCTGTCTGGTCCCATCAGCCTTCACCTTGAAAAAATGACCACAAAGGGTTTTTTATCCTACGATGATTGAAAGGCAGCAGACCCGCATATGTCACAGCTACTGGACTGATCCATCATGCTGACACGTCTTTGATATGTGTGTGATTTCTTTACAATTATTATATTTGTTAATCTGTTACATCACAAATATCAATAACCATACAAACACAGTGTAGAGGCAATAACTATAAATTTATGTCATTACATAATATATTTAAACCCATTGGAATCATCTATCAAGACTGAGGGCGCAACCCCTTCAAAGTCTTTTATCGATCAACTTTGACTCAGAGACAATCCTTAAAAGAGTACGAAAATGAGTGAAACTGAGTTTTAGTGTTTAGTGATAAAAAGTTGAGTCTGTGATATTTCAAAGTCTATTATCAGATCTGACAACCAAATTTAGATCATTTTTAAAATTAAATTAGAAAAAATACAAACTGTCTTTCCAGGCTGAGTGGACTTTTTAATGATCATTATATAA
This sequence comes from Zenarchopterus dispar, assembly GCA_028564865.1. NCBI lineage: Eukaryota > Metazoa > Chordata > Actinopteri > Beloniformes > Zenarchopteridae > Zenarchopterus > Zenarchopterus dispar. Next base: position 5,036,150 of record JAOWBL010000008.1, on the reverse strand, counting down.
ATAATGCTGAATAAATGCCTATTTTATCATTCAAATGCCTTTTTTCAAATAATATAAATTCACTTTAACATGCTCTGCTTACACACAACTTGGTGTGAAAGAAGTGGAGACGTGATGATGAAGCATTGCCTGCATATCATAAAAAAATTAGGTTCTGTCCATTTGCAAGCTGCAAGAATTTGAAGAAACTTTCTGGAAACTGTTCACTTGAGTTTCTTTGTCCTCGCGTGTATGTTTGGTATCCTTACCCGAGTCCTGCCAGATCCGATACCAGGTTGCCAAGTGCAGCAGCTGCAGAGAGTACAAAGATGTGATTATAAGGCGTGTTCAAAGGACTTGAACCTGATATCCAGGATAGGAAAAAATACTCCACACACACACACACACACACACACAAAAAGTGAGAGTACTTGCTGTCATGTGTGAAAGAAACATATCTAGAAAGAGTCCACTACCCACCCTCATGTTTGGCTTTATTAGTGGTGTTATTTATACAGGCAAAGCACACTGACAAAAACAACCCAACACAAATAACTCCTAAAGACTAAAATGAGCTACTTTGCAGGAACACAAAATCTGATAGGAGCACAGAGTAAATCCACTGCTTTACCAAATCAGAGGAGGTTCAGGCACCTGCTAAGGATGTGTGGTGAGAAACTCCTTTTTGAGGTTTATCAAGTGCGTCCCGGTGGGCTGAGATTCTGCAGTTAACCCAGGACTTAGTGAGATTTTGCGACCCAGTTAACTCGGGAGTGGCTGGTGATTGTGCAGAAGGAGCTTACGGAAGTTTTTTTTTTTCAGAAGGACATCTGAGCATCTGAGCTTCCTTGACTACTAAAAAACCTTAAAATATATGAGCTGGTCTGGAGATAACAAAGAATGATGAGGATGATGATGAGGACTCCAGTCACCAAAATCATGGAGTTTGTGGTTTTAAATAGACTGTAATACTTGAAGTCTGACAGCATAAACAACAACTGAAGATACATTACCACATTATTTTTATCCAAACTCGAAGACAGTCCTTCCTTTACATTACTTTGGTTCTTCAGAGACCACTTGTGAAAATAAATAAATAAAGTAAGATTAAATAAAAATAACAGAACACAGCATGGGCCAGCAGGTGCTATATTTAGCCAGTATTTAACCATAAACCCCAATATTAAAGACACAAAGAGCAAATGAGGATTTCTTCTATAGTGTATGAATGATAAAACTAGGACAATCTGGGCTCACTAAAGGCGGAGGTGATGGAGCAGTACTACTGGACCTGGTGACTGTTCCATTAAAGGAAACTCTTGTTCTGCTCTATGATTCAGTGGAAGTGCCTCTTCAGTGGGAAAACTGAGCCTGTGCTTCACTTGTATTCTCTTGATTGTTCATGACCCTGAGATCAGATTATTACCGGATCTGCCACAACAGCAGCAGCACCACTGAAATCCTCCGGGGAGGGGTTGAACACAAAGCAGCGGAGCATTCATTGCTATGGCAACATCCTCATCAAACTCTGCCGTGGTGTCTTGAGTACTTCCACCTGATCTTTGAGCTGCTACCGTGACGAAGTTGGGAACAGTTGGATAAACATTCAAAGTGTGGACACATATCAGATTAAACTTCACCCACTGGATTTACGTTAAACTTCACAGAGAAATTCAGATAAGAGAGCTGCTCTGTCATTCAGGGAAATGGACTCATATGCCAGTTAGAGCAAAACATTAGAGATAATAAGCTGCTGGTTTGTCTGTGTTGGGCTCAAATCCAGGCTCCAAATCTTCTATCACTGGGAGTGGACTCAGACTTTATCATGGCTGTCACTGGTGAGAGGTGTATTACAATCTGGACAGATTAAGATGGTGAATAAAACATGCCTTTTCCTACAAAATGGGGGGTGGGGGGGGGGGGATCCTGATTATGTGGTAAATCGACAGGTAACTGCAAAACAAGACCAAGCGTGAACATTTAAATGTCTCTTTAACTTTGTCTCTACACCGTGCATCAGATTCCCTGTTAACAGACCAATGAGAAGTTAAGTCACACTCAGTCCAGACAGAGTCATTTTGATGTGGGTTACCATGGAAATGACACAGCTACAACTTTGGTGGAGACTCAGCAGACACCAGCTACATCGGTACACCTACAAATGATGGCATATAACACCTCTGTTATCACTAAAAGTTATGTTTTAATGTAAGCATGTGTGACTAGCTTCGAGGAAAGGTGCATCCTGTCCAAACTAGATGCAGGAATCATGTACTCAGCTTTATTTAATCTAAGATGAAATCAAACTCTTAAATAGGAGATGTGTGTTAAAATGGATGCAGAGGAAAATGGATGGACATGTATTAAAACATAGCAAGTGTAATTAAATGAATCTCGTACTTGGTTGGGAAGTCTTATTGGAATGTGGAGTCTTTGTTGTACTTTCTAAAGATGGTTAGTGCTGTTTTAGAGTTTACACATCATTACCCCATAGTGATTAGGGCAAATCCATTTTAATTTAGATAACTTAAACACATTTGCCCCCTGCTATGTAACTGGTAGTCCTCTACAAACCTGACACTTGTGCTAAATCACTCTGCACTCAATTAAATAACAGCATCCTCTTGATTTTCCGATCACAGTGTGATGGTTTTTGGCTAGTGGGTATTTTTTTTAATAACCACTAGTTTGATCAGCTAAGCAGCTATCAGCACCTAAGCTCACTGTCAAATGAAAACAGTCTTTGGCATCCGTTCAGGTTCGCAGAAAACGGAATATTAATAGAAACCTCTGCTTCCTGCGCTCACTTATAACGTCACCTCCTCTGGTGGAAGTCAGATCAGTTTGCTCAGTCTGTTTAATGTTAACCAAACCATCACCACCACAATCAGAGGAAGAAAGTAAAGGTTGGAACGTCAGGCAGGAATTAAATTGTCCGTTGCCATAAATGTCTTTTCCTTTACTTTGTTTCTTGACGAGAATAAAATAATGAGTTAAGCAGAGTGAAAACCACTGATTCGGAGTACGAGCTGTTATTAGACTTATTTGTATAAATATTTGCAGATTTTTCTAGAGGGCAATATTCTACATTTCTTCATAAAAGTCATCTAGGCTACTTCTAAATATGTAAAAGATCGACATTTGCCAGGTTAAGCTTGTATCATTTTTGCCTCTCCTCTTTAAGCTCTTACATGAGCACAGCTCAAGTAACATGAAGGGTCCCGACTTGATAAAGAACAATGTCAAAATGAAAACATGCTCCAATAAGGTAACTGGATATTACTGTGACATGCTTATTCTTTCTCACTTTTTTCCACAGTAAGAGTGTCACCACTGAATCTGAAGTTGTTTTTAAGTCCACTAACATTTGGCCTAACATCAGTCTAGGTCACACTGCAAAAATTCATTTATAAGAAAGTTTTTTTTTTAAAAAAAGCCTTGTTTCAAGAAATCTACAAGACTATTTTAGACTATTTTATTAGTTTAAAGAATTCTAGCCAATAAAAAATACTCTTACCCCATTGGTAGAGACATTTTTGCTTAAAATAAGACAATTGTGACTAGATTTAGAAATATTAGATTTCTTGATTTTTCCAACACACCCATTTTAGGCCTGTACTTTAATGGATTAATTTGACTGCCTATAATCATAAAAGTATATTAGAAAGGCAGTAAGCAATATAAAAATGACAGATATGTAGTTGTACTCTGAAAAAATGAGAGAAACTTTCTGGATACATGTGTGTATCCATATGTATGCAAAGAGATTCCCAGAATCGAAACACTGAGCAGTTTTATTTTCTCAAATTAAAAAAAAAAACAAAAAAAACCCCAAAACATAAAAAATAAAAAATAAAATTAGCTTTAACAGAAATTATGAGATTTCTCACCTGCCATAGTTGAAATGCCAAGAATCACACCAATAGATAACTCAATCTGTGTGCCCTAAAAACAAAAAGAAACATAAAACACAAGAGACTGAAGTTAGCTGGTAAGAAAAGAAAACTTTCTAGTTTTTTCAGTCCATTTTATAGTTATGACAAATAATTATTCAAGTTCTTTCAATGTAATGTTAAGAGAGAAGTGTGGAAATCTCTTATAAAAGGCAATATTACATCTTTAGTGCATTGTTGTATAAAAATGGCCTTACCATGCAGAACAATACAAGAGGCGGTATGATTTCAATGACACCTTCCTCTGCTTGTGATGCTTTCATCCTCATCTCAGCATGTGTGTATAAATGACACTTGTTCACTGTGTAACCAGAGCACTTCATCTTAACCAAGCACCTCAGTCATAACCCTAGGCTGCAGACCTTCAATTATTGCTTTTTTAAGATTTACTGCTATCTTTCAATCTGTCCGCTATTCATGTAGGACTTCTTTGAACAACTTGTGGCAGAGAAATGACTGCAGCAATGGAACTACAAAAGGAAATACAAGTATAAAGCTAGAAAATTATTCATGTATTTTTTCTTTTTTTTTTCCCCCTCTAGGTATATCCAAAGCTACATGCAGCATTTTGAGTGTACACAGTATATTGTTTATGTGCAGGCACTCCCAGTGGAAATCAAGTCTGAGCACAATGCTGACACTTACAGCAACGATCATGATGCAGTTGTCCAGGAATCCAAATCCAACAAAAGGGATTGCATTGTGCAGCAGAACTGAAAAGAAAGCAAACACTTTCAGTCATGAGCAGAATGTAGAGTAAACCTAGAATATAGACTGCATTTCATTCTCAATAATCATAAAATACAATGCTGGGCCTGGGTTTTATCCTTGGAAATTCAGGATTTTGAGCTAAACTTTTAATCTAGTAATAATTGATATGAGAGAAGATCTAGTGATTCACAGAATGAGAGATGTAAAAAATAAAAAACAGACACAAAGCTTCTGACTGTATTCAGATCCACAGTGTGGCACTGACATCCAATCTAAAACAATGACCAGGCCCCTCTCTCTCTCTGATAAGTTGCGTTTAGCAGAAACTGGCCCAGCAGGATACGGTGCGATGACATCACTTGATGTAATCAGGAGGGTAACAGGGTTGTTTCTGGGAGGTAGATTCTAGATGTAACTCCACTTCTCTAAATGGTGTGACTCAGTACAGAGAGGATAAATATGCTACTACTGATAAAAGAAAGTGAACATTAACACATTACCTTCTATGTACCTTCTATGCTCATATTTAAAAGTGCTAAAGTCAACTAGTTTAAGGTCATGTGTATTTTGTTCTAATTGAGTCTTCTAAATAGTCACATTGATTGGCATCTTCCGTCCATTATAGATAACTGCTTCTTCCTATTTACCTGACATCTATGAATATTATTCTTTATTTTCAGAAGAAACGGCATTCCCACCCCTTCCGTTAAAGCAAAAAGAGAATGAAGGATTTTGTCATTCAGACAATTTTCATGCTTGTTTTCTATTATTTATACCTTTATGTTACAAATAAAGAACTTACTCTACTCCTACTATAACAGAAAAATAAACAATGTTCACAACTTTAATTCTAAAAAGTTCATAAACAGCTTCAGTGAATCTCAGGGGGAGGGTGAGCCAAAATTATGAAGCATAAAGGCTTGCTGTGTTGAAGGAAATCATGAAACTGTTGCTTCAGTGACAGCAGCTGAATCAGTGTTTAGAGAGTCACTCAGCTTTATCTTAAATGACACGTCAAAACAGGAAAAACAGCTTTTCAGCACAACTCTGGAGAAGAAAAGAGATTTCACATGTGAGATGTGTGTTTGTGTTACACACTGAGCAGAAGACAAACGCAAGTTGATTTGAACTAGTTCAGCTGAACCTGCAGGATTTCAGCAGGCAGAAAACCCAAAGATATGCCACAAGCTGAGTCCAGCAGAATGAAGAATGTGAGCTTTTAGCTGAACAGGTGGATTTTGTTTTGCACTCTCAGTGGTACAGCATCATACACCACAATGTACTACACACTCTTAACACAAGCAATTATGACTTACAGAACATGTTCTTTACAAGCAGAAGATTCAGTGAAATTATTCAACATTAATTTAATAATTTAATTATTAAACATTAATTTAATAATTTAATAATTTATTAGAATAAGTCTTATTTACAAGCCAGCATCCTTGCCTTTATGTTGTACAAATCATTTACATGTTTCCATTTATCCATCCATAGAGATGCTGCACCTTTGAGTTGAGGATCTAACAGCAGATTTTGTTTTCTTCTTCACACATTGTGGCAACATTGGCTTTGTTGAGCTCTGTTGTTGAGTATGTGTATTGTATTGGTGTGTTATTTCTTTTACGTGTTCACATTCTGGACTGATAATACTGAGTCAGAGCACAAATTTGACAGTTGACAATGTTTCAAATATAGATGCTTTTAGTTCAAAAACCTGGATGCTTCTTACATGTCGTTAATGTGACAATGTAAGTAGTATATCTTTTGAGTCAATATTAACAGTGAGGGGGCGGAGGGGGAAAACACAACCACTAAACTCATGACAATTACTCTCCACATGCTCAGTAACTTTTTTAATGTGTATTTAAAAGAAAAGGGAAGAGGCGGGAACATTTTACCCCTAAAATGATTCAAAGAAATAATTCTGAGCTAACAAAGTTACTTTTTGGGAAGTGTTCCTGTTTTTTTTTTCTAAACTGTCTGGATTTAAGCATTAATTTTATCTCCATGTTAATTTAATAAAGGCAGATTTATTCATGACTCGGGCCAGAAGTTCTACCTCTTTGGCAGTGAACAAATATTATCATGAAACGTCTAGTTACCATGCAGCGGTATGTACTCTACTGTCACTTCTCTCTGTTTGGGAATAATTTCTGCTAACTGCCAAAATTAACCCGTGAACATCCTCTTGCTGAAATTGATATCTATTAATGTCATTTATAAACACTTCTTTGTCACAGTGGACCTTTTTCTGAGAAGCTACTTGAAAGTGAAATGTTAAAGACGACATTAACAAGATTACGTTTCATTCAAGCCATCTGGGTACTTCTCACACGCTGCAGACTGCGCAGCTGCTTCCTTACAGCGTAAGATGTAGCACATTTGGCAAAGTCAGTACACATTAGGATTATAGTATGATGTTGCAAAAACAGCCAAACAACAAATAAAACCAGGAGAAAATGTAAAACCATACATCACAGCCCACATTTAAAAGCCAAGTCTTGATATGTGCCCCTTTGTTTTTTTCTTAATTGTGGTAGTTTTATGTTCAGTTATTAATTAGTTGAAAACAGTAAAAGATTTCAGAATATTAGATCTTTACTAATATTCATGTTACATCTTAGATGCTTTCATTCATTTCCATATTGTTTTAAAGTCAAATGCAAAGCAGTGTACATACTCAATCATCAGTAAAATGCATTCAAGACATAGTTTCTTTTTACACAAAAATGTTGGAGGCTGTAGTGAATTAATAAATTAATACAGTAAAAGATTTCAGAATATTTCCATCATGTTGTGCCACATTGTGCTTTGTGTCTCTTACAGGTTTTTACTCACAATTTGTCACTTCTGAACAGCTTCCTGTGTTTAGTACAATTACGCCAAGATTCAGACCTGGGTACTTTATGTTTTGTAGTGAAAAATAAGACCAATAGGGCATTTCTATAATACAGTAGAGGCTCTCCTGTACTTTGTACTTTGGTTGAATGATGGTTAAATGAGCGCAGTCACTCCAGGCCATCATTATAAAAGATGAAAGTATAATTTTCAGCTCATTCTGTGTTGGAACGGGTAGAAACAAATTACCAGAAATAAAAGCAAAAATAGACTTCCTACCATATCTTAACTGGGCTGCAGTAGGTGGAGCGATTTCCAGCTGCCCTGAAAAGAAGAAGGAGAAAAGGATTATGAAAGTTTCAGTCTTGTTTGGCTTGAATTTCTATGGAGCAGAAAAGTCAGCATAAACGCAGGCTATCTTTTAAATGGCCCAGTTCTGTTTGGACACAAAGGGAAGAAGGTAAAGGGCAGAAACCACAAAAGGGAGTCTGAAAGAGGAGTGAGGAAGAGGAGGAATCAGCTTCTTCTTAATTGCCACTTCCCTTGAGAGAGACATGCATGAGGACAAAGCAACACCAGAAAACAAGTCTGCTTTCTAGAGGACCTCAGAGGATGTCTGGATTTAAGTGGTGTCAAAACAGAGACAAAGAAAGAAGGTGGAAGCTGTAACAGACTTAAAGTTATTCTGTCACATCAGCTTAAAGTGACACAACTGGTGTAATTTAAAATAAAAAAAAGGATTTTGTCAAGGTATAATTGCATTTTTTTAATAAACTGTGATACTTAAGTTGAAACTGATGTTAAGAGTCCATAAGCTCTATCTAGAATGAGACACTGCAGAATAATCTTTTTAATGAATGTCTAATAAAGTGTCAGACTGAATATGCCAGATTTAACTCAGTCAGCGAGCAGCACGGGAACATGAGCACCTGCTCTGAAATAAAAGATAATTACGCTAGTAAAGCTGCAAACTTGATCATTTCCTTTGCTGGCTGTGTGAAACTGAACTGTCTGGCATGAGCTCAGTGGAACTGTAAGTTCACAAACCGAAGTCAGTTTCAACACTTCTAAGTGTTATTTCCTGAGTACAGGGTAAAATCAGGCTGCAAGGCCCTGCATTTAATGGAAGTGAAGGTACCTGGACTCCCAGCAGAGTCAGCTACAAGTGCTACTACACCCACGTCCCAAATATGCAATTACACTCATCACATCCACAACCTCCAACGGTCCTATACAAGTCAAAATAAGTGCAGATACGAAGAAAATTGGTACAATCAAGTATTCACTCTGGGAACTGACCCGCTACAAACAGGCTACCAACAGTGGTAAAAACCACCATCTCAGAAAGGAGGTGGTCACGGTGGGGCAGATTCACTGCACCGGGCAAATGAAGACAGGGTTGGCTCTCATAAATGGTGCTGATGGGAACGTCAGGTTCTGCAGGTGAAATTCCAAAAGTGATGCACAAACACAGTCGCAACCAGCTGATTTTATTAATAACCAAAGCGCTTTACCTGCAGCGGCGCAGATGTCTAGACAATCAAGAGCCTGTAATTTACCAGTGACACAGACGCACCTCATTTCTTCCAGGAATCAAAATACTTCTTCAAATAACCTTTAAAGCTTGCTCTTAGGCTCATATGAAGATAAACTCCTTCTTACTGTCATAACAATTGAATTTCCAGTCACTTTAAAAATAGCGTACACACTCTTTCAATTCTAAGGCACTCTCAGTTACATCTCCAGACCAGTGTCCACCCTAGTAATATCTGTAAACAATTTGTAATGGAATTACAGAAGTTACTACCAAAGTTATGGTGTAAAGTAGTACGTAAATAAAACACAACAAAGAGCCAAATATGAATAACTAAAATAACTGTACAATACATACACACACCATATACACACCTGATCACTGTGTTTACCTCTCTCTCTGACAGTTTACCAGAGTGCCTCTTTGATAAATATTAACAACCACTTTTAAGCATTAAACAATTTGTGTCGTGTGCAACACCACCATCAAACTGCCTCTAAGTGTTTTAAAGAGGTTCAGCTTAAGATCTTGTGACATTAATCCTTCAAGGGATTCCACCTACCCTAAAAAACATCTGCCGTCTTTCCTCCACCATGTCTATTTCCACCTCCTCTCCTCCCTCCTGACTCAGTGTCAGATTACCGGTCGCCTACTAAAGTCTGTAGTTCAACCACACTCTCGTCTCTAGTTGCTCACGTAACGGTGGACAATTGTCCACCTGGACGACGGGCTTTTCACTGACATTGTGAAATGCTGCAGCACTTTAAATATCAACGCCCAGATGGAGACTAGACACAGGTCCCTCGCCTGAGGCTTCTTCAGCATAATTACGTATTGTCAGTTTCAAATTCCCTCTTGAGCATTGTTACAGCTAATAACTCGTGTCACAGTTGTGGAAAATCCTCACAGCTCCACGAACATCAATTATCCCGATACGAGACGGAAACAAACTGCCAGTCATGAAGACTGTTTCCACAGAGGAAAGATTGTGTTGTACCAGACGCCATTTCCAACAAATTATTACTCACTCAGGGGTTGGTTAAGGATTTAATTAAAGATTTTCAGAGAACCACCTGAATTCATCAAAGAAGATGTCAAAATAGTTGGTATATTAATAGCATCACTATTTGCACTGAAGCCTTCCTTCCTCTTGCTAAATTAGTTTTAGTCACATTTTTCAGTACGTTCTGTCTGATGGTTGATTTTTCTTTCATTATTTGGTCTCACTCTACTAAAAAACGTGTGCAAAAAGCTGGTACTATGCTCATATATTGCTAAATGTTGCTAGAATACAGTTATTGATCAGCCGATAACTGTTGATAGGAACAGAACAGTATATCAACTGTGTGATACATCATCCATCCATTGTTTGGTCAGAGATGGGCTGTATTTTTTCCTCATCACTTGACAATAATGAGGCCAAATAAGAGCACAGCTGAGTCACTGTGCCATCAAAACTCATTAGTGAAAGACAGGGTCCCCTCAAGATTTTTCTCTGCCAGTCTGGCTGAACTTCATCCAGCCATTCATTAAAACTAAGACAGCTGACATGGTTTTGTATTGGCCCCAGAAGTCCTCTGGCCGTCGCATTATTGATTGCACAGGTCTTATATCCCCCATGAGCTGCTGTCTTCAGAGACTGTCATTTCAACAATCAGGAGTGCTGAAAACATTTAATAGGCTGGGATGAGCCACTAACCAGGAGCATGATTAAACACCAAAAGCAGCCAAGTTTCAATCTCCTCAATCTTTTTTGTACTATCATCTCCCTGCACCTGCTGCAGCTCGTATTTACAGACAAACAAAACACTCCGTCTCACCAGTTTGGACACAGATTTTAATGGATAGTTTTCTCAGTTTAAAACAAATCCATCAAAATTTTCCTCCACACTATTTATGAAATTTCAGAGACTGTATGTTTGCAAATGTACTGCAAAACTCATAAGTCACTGTGGCTGAAAAACTAAATCTGTCAACCTTAGTTTGTAGATTCAAAGTAATTTTCAGCAGCTCATTTTTGTTTCTTCCTTGGTGTTGCATGAAACTAAAGAATGGAAATATGTGTAAGGGAAACCAAGGACCACAGAAAAACCTAGGTATGATATATAAAAAAGAAGTCAGTCAGCTTATTTTGGGTTTCTATCACCTCGATACAAATGAAAAATATGGGTGGTGAGATTTTCTGCAAATTCAGGTCTGAGTGTCACAGAGGCAGAAACAAGGAGAGGTGCTGCAGGGGCGTTTTTCATTATCAGACCTTATAAACCACTAAAATGCAGTTTCTGTGTACGTGTCTGTGTGTGTGTGTGTGCACTGTCAGAGTGTAAATCTTGCCTTAATATGGAAAATGTGATCAAAAGGAAAACTCCTGTTTTCCTTCTGTTGGTATTGATATTCTGCTTTAAAGGATTCTCATTATTTGAGCTACTGCTGTGTTTAAGTGTGTGCCATATGAAGTTACAAACCTGTTACATGAATGAGTGCTACAGAGAGATGCAGCTATGTGTGTGTGAGTCTGTTGGACACAAGAGAAGCAACAGAAAGCCAAAACCATTCATCAGCTGCACTCTATCCTCTTTCCTCTGTGATGAAGGAGACAGCAAAGAGGAAATTACACAACGTGTAGAGGTGAGGATTAATGGATCGGACAGTCATCAGCAAACACAAAAGCGGACATATTCATGAAAAGAACACAACAGAAAAGGTGGATTTTACTAGTCTGCGTTGTCTGATTAAATTGTACATTTAAAAACAACACATAAACATGAAAAGTAATGAAATGATCAATACAACTGAAATGTTTAGAAACATGTTTGTTTCTAAATATTTCATATCCAACCAACAAGCAAACGTACGGGCTTGTGATTTACATCCAAAACGTCAAATGTATTTTTTTCTGTGAATTCACAGTTTTGTGCAGCAGAAACAAAAATAACGAGAGCAGTTATATTCACTCATTTTGGCAGCTGCCGACAACCTGAAACAGATTTAAAAAAAACACCAGGATGATGAAGCTCTCCCTGACGAATGTTATACCTCAACAGATGGAGGACAAGGAGAGATGGAAGTAGTTGTGTTACCTGCTGGAATCGTGTAGCAGGTGTTGTTTTCACCTTGAGAGTCTGTTTGCGTGTGAGACATGAAGAATGACACTAAGATATGCCACTATGACGACCACAGGCAGTCTCAAAAGGTAGAAAATATCAATTATTATTTTCGCTGATAAAAATGACTCCAGCTTCCCGATTGTACATTCTGGCTCTCAAACATGCCGTTTGCTAAAACACTGAAATATGTTTAACTACAGCTCAGACTGTGACAAAACAGCAGAGACTGAGGATCTCTGAATCTTTGTCTGTACTCCATGGCCAGCTTCAGTCAGCAGGCAGACCAAGTTAGGGGTTATTTCCAGAACAAACTGTAGAATTAATAGATAAATTTTAAAAAAAATTCATTTGTAGGAAATGAAACTATAATGAGCTTTGAAATGGAGATGTTTTGAAATTATCAATGAATACGCTACAAACAATAACACAAAAAAAGCAGCCATGAAGTTTCCTTCAAGGTGTGCATTTTGTCACTTGTTCATATTAAACCAAGCACGAGTGCAAAGAAGCAACTACAAGCCTGGAGAGAAATAGTTTCCTTAATATCTCTGCTGTCCTTAATACCACTGCTGATTTTAGAGCTGCAGAGCTGCAGAGAACAGGGTGGTAGTGTGCTGCAGCCCATCTCTTGCAAGAACCAAAGGAAACTGGGTAAAAAAATAATTGACAAAATAAAAGAAAGAAACTTTTTGGAGAAGAGAAGACATCACTGTCGCTAGAGGTCATGAAAAAAACAACAGGCTTACATAAACAAAAATCACCTTGAATATAAAGAGCATCCTGGTGTGCATGTTAATACCTGGGCATCATCATCAGCAGCCTAATTTGCTTATTTTCTACATCCATCTGCCTATGCTCCACATGGCAGAAGGACAACATGCAGTGATTTTCCTCCTCATCTTCTTAGATGACATATTATAATACTTGAATTGGTGCCACAATGCAAACTGCAAAACAGAAACTGTCTATCCAAGAATAAGTCAGGAAGTACCACAGACTGTAAAAACAATGAACGAAGCATTAGGAACATTGTGGCAGTGAAGTCGCTTTAATGACACTAACTAATACTAATGACATTTTAATGACCCACTGGTTTCTGAAGACCAGTTCTGAAGCCTATTTTTCTTCATATGGGGCACAGTGATGGTGCGCAGCAAGCCGATGGGAACATGTCCACCGCATCTCAATCAAAGTTAGCTTTACTTCCAGCTCCTTCATCCAAAATATCTGCAGAACTGCCATCAGACATTTACAGCTGGATATACTGTTTAACATGTTGACTGTCGCATTTAGCTGATGCTGGGTTTATACAAACAGCTGGTTGCTTTGCCAAGAGCAGTAGAATGATGATCACAGATGAGGACATGATAACAGCTAGCCACTGGCTGAGTTGACTGTCAATCACCTTCGCAATAAATTTATTGCTTGATCTAAACTCGGTGCAAAAAAAAATTTTCCCCCCTCAGACAATTGAGATCAGACAATTGAGATCAAAATAGCCTTTTTGAATGTTTATTTCTGCTCTAAAGAGCAGAAATAAACATATGGGAGTCAGTGGACATAGACTCACTTTTGGAGCCAGCCTCTATCAGTCACTTGAGGAGCTGCAACGAATCTTAGTCCAGAAGTGAGATGGTTGGCACTTAGGAAGTGTGAATGGATGTAACTGTTCACTGTGGCTGGGGAGAAAGTGCGAGGGCCTCTAGTGGCTTGAAGGAGAACAGCAGCTGCGTGACTGAACGAAAACATGAAACAGAAATGACACGTCAAACTTTACATTCAGACACATTACCAAGAGTTATATGACAGCCAGAGATTTTGTAAAGTAAAAAATCAAGGAACATTTCATTCATTCAAAGTGGGGATCCATAAACAGATGTTCTTGTGTTTGTTGGTGTCTCTGTCCTCTCATCTCCCTGACCGGTCGAGCCAGATGGTAGCACTCACTGAGCCTGGCTCTACTGGAGATGTTTTTCTTTCTCTCCACTGCTTGATGAACACAATTTCAAGAAACTGGATTTAATTCGAGTATTATAGTATAACGTGATTTCATTTTCTGTAATTTGACAACTGAACTTGTTTGCTTTCCCAGTAAAAAGCCTTGAGATGACTTTTATTGTGAGCTGCCGCTATATAAATAACCAGGATTTAATTGGTTACATTTAAAAACATTATTCATTTAACTTGTTGTAGTTATTGCTGACTGTGGGCATGCTGGTCGTTGATGCAGCTCCAGCAGAGTGTTATTAACAAACTGTGTCTTTCAGGCACTTGAGGAAATTTACACTCAAACGATCTCAATCAGATTCTCTACTGGAGATATTCACTTAGGAAGAAGCTTAAAGAGCTTTAATCTTACATCTTTAAAAACATCAGTCCTTAATTATCAAGTATAAGTCTCCTCTGATTGGGTTTTTGACCAACTCATAAAGCTTTACTGGCATCCTGAAATGCAGAGGTACAGATGAGTGCAACAGCTGGAAAAAAATTGACAACCGTCATCTAGAAATTGAAAATCTGACGCAGTAAATTGGACCAAATTGGTTCGGTATAACTACAAAAATTACCTGGGAAGAAATTAGCAGCAAGGCAAAACAAGAAGTTTATCATTCTGTCAAATGGCTTCTGAGCATCAAGGACAGATGGCGAATTTTGGATTACGTGTCAATAAGCCTGCAATCGACTGCATTTCAAAAAAGTTTCTAGCTGAGAACCACTCTCTCTCTGGCATGCTGAGGCTGATTAGCGACTGAAGGTCAATTGACAGCAGAAAACTGCACTACAGACTACTGAATGATGTGTTTTGCTACAGAAATGACCAGACTAGTCACAGCTATTGTCTTCACAGGAGACAGACGAGGAACTGACTGTTCTTGTCATGTGAGCGAAACAAGTAAATCAGAAAGGATGGCTTTTGTTTGGGAAAGTCAGCAGCATCATAGAAGGTGTGCAAGTGTGCTTCAGAGCTGATGCCTCTATCAACATTCAGAGGCATGATATCTGATTGTGTGTTTGTCACAGACCTTTTTTACTTCAGGACAAAGTACCGCTCTCCAGCATTATCTGTTAATTAGCATGACAATGAAGCTGTGTGAGCTGATGAAGTTTGAGGAATAAAAAGACTACTCCAGGCAAAAGCTTTTTTAAAAAGGAGATAAGAGCATACAGCCTTTTCATTAAGCCTAAAAGGTGAAATAAAACACCACCATCCATACTGAGCAGAAAAAAACATTACCTATTTAAGTCTTCTGTGTAAAGAAACAAACTTTACAAATGAAGGGAGGAAATTTGATGCTAGATTTGTTGTTCCTACTGAATCTGCCACACATCTGTGAGAGATTAACCTGACTTAAACCTCTAAAAAACATTTTACTTTTGTAAGAGAAATTAGCTTCAGGTGTCAAAGAACCTGAACGAGACAATGTCCTGAAGAACATCCAGATGACTGCTTCCATCTGGCTGCTCCACTTCTCCAACTGAGACTGCTTTGCTCCATCCTAAGAGCCACAATGGAAAACTGCCTCTATCACGTCTCGTCTCATGCTTTCCCTTCACCTGCAGCCCAGAGGGTCAGCCACGTGCTCGGTGGGCGTCACTCTGTACCCAAACACAGATGATGACAGAGGTCCAGATGGAACAAAAGGATCTCTCCTCAATTGTTGATTAATTTCTCCGTCCTTCTTCCTGCATGACAAGTAAATTTCTGTCTTGTAACACAGATTTAAAGTATAATTTACTACATTTTTTTAGTTTTAAAATGTTACTTTTTAATTTTTGGTATATTAAGAATAAATCCAACCAGTCAGTTCAGGGACATATTTAAAGAATCTTGAGTGAGATCGGAGAGACGATAGATAATTAGATGGCAGCCCGCTTTCATTTTACTTCTGAGTTGTTTCTTTAGTCATCTCTGATATTTTGTTCACCGTTTTTCTTGTGTTTGATGATGACTGAACTGGAGCCTATTCCAGTCACAGAGTAATGTGTGAGTGTTCAAGCAAAACAATCTTCGCATGCACAGGGGGAATAGATGTTCCCAGTCCAAGATGTTCCCAGTCCAGTTCCTTCGTGTCCTGGGTCTGGCTTGGGGTCTCCTTTCAATTGGACGTGTTTGAAACACCACCCCACGGGGACGTCCAGGAGGAATCCTAACTAGATGTCTGAACCACCTCAATGAGAGGTTCTGCTCCAAATCCCAGTTCTGGACTATAAGTGAGACATGGGAACACAGATCGAAATGTAAAGAGGGAGTATCATTTTCACCACAGCAGATGGGTCACGAAGTCCCACCCTATTCTTCCCTCACTCTTGAACTAGACCCCCAATCTTTAAACTCGCCCAGTTTAGCATGAACTATGGAAGCCTGGGTACAATATAAATTTCTTGAGTGTTTTTGTTCTTTTTAGAGCATCACAAAATGCACCACTAAAACAAAGAAGTAGAGTTCCTGAAGACATTATAATACTTGACACAGTACTGATGGATGATCTATACTAGTGAATAAACTGACTGATTCAAAGAGAAAAGAGTTTCCTCTTCTTCTATCTGGACGACTGGTACACAATCACCATCATCTGAACTCGTCATTAGAAATGACAAGTCTTTGAAAACAATAAATATTAGGCTGACTTAATGTGAACCGACTCATTAACTTTAAGAGCTCTAATTTAAAGTTATAACTTTGTTGTTAGGAAACTTTCTCAATAGAGAGATCTGAGCTGACATAAATCACTTCTAAAACCAAAAACAAATCAGAAGTAAGATGCGCAGACTCACTGCCATCAAAACACAGTTTGCTGGTATCATGGGCTGATTCCTTGCTTCTACATTTCAGGTCTGATTCAAAGTTTTTTTTTAAAAAAGCCAGTTTTCTAGGAATAATGAAAGCTATATTGAAGTTTCTCTGAGATAAATCAGTCACCAGGTTATTAGATTGCAGTCTCCTCATTGTTTGGACTCTCCAGTGCTTTTTTTTTTTTTTTAACTCCTCCAAATATCTCTGCTTTAATACAAATTTAGTTTCAGCATCCCTTTCTTATATCTGATATTTTTTGACAACTTAATATGTTCAAATTTTTACTTTACCTCCCTTCTGGGACTCACTTCACAAAAACTGCCTCTAATGAAAAGGTTCTGATACCCCTCCCATTCACAATCATTTCCACTCATGAAGAAAGTACCAAACCAGTCAGTGTGGGGGCAGGGTGGGTTTTTGCAGTTACTCGTACAGGAGCGTCCAAGAGCCACTTTTCAAAACAACCACAATAGCTGCAGAATCGCTAACAACATCTTGGAGCAACAAGTTTTTACTGAAATACCAACAACAGTCATTCACCAGTAATCCCACTCCACTCCACACCTGGGTGTCTTCTCCACCTACATCACGAGTTCTTCAGCATCTGATGTACTGCTCCAAGAAAATCCAAATCATATCAAGACGAACCAGACTAAATCTTTGTATCTAAGAGGAAAAGAGTTAGGACAGCTGGTGAAAATCACATTTCAGTTCAAAGTGTAAATATTGGAGAGAAACACTAAATTTATCCTCTCTACAAATAGTTTCTCCACTGAACTTTTCTCCAGTCAAACAAACATACGCAGCGTTAGGAAATCCTGACTTATCTTCTTGCAAATAAAACATCAGGGACCAGTTGTCTACAGAAAGAACTTCAAAACACTGGACACACTACCTTTATTTTTATTTTTTTTAAAAAAGGAAATAAACCCCAAAACCAAACCAAAACTTACGAAAAGCTTTCCAGCTCTCAGACTGCTTAACAGTGTGTTGTTTGACATATTTTTAAAGCTTTACAGTGAAATTTCAACATCAAACTGCAACCAACTTTTCCAAATGCTTTGATTATCAGAGATTATATTATATTTTATATTTATAAAAAACTCCTAATACTGAGATAAAGAAAACTGTTGATTATATTGAAAGATTCATCGTATGAACTTTAACAAAGCAGTTGTAGGTGGTGTTTACAGTTTGAAGTGCTGCTCCCAAGTGGATGAAAACATCAGCCAAAGTGGGTTTGGCTTGAGTTGTTATAGACTTTAATTTGTGAGTCTCAGAACTACATCCTGAGATGTATACCCAAGTGCACGTACTAACTGTACTGCGTGTGTTTTATGTTCTTGTTATTTGAAGCACGTGTTCTGTAATTAAAAGCACTGTCCAGAACTGGGAGAATGCTTTTTGGAAATTTCCCCTCCACCTCCGTGAATCAACCCAATTACTCTTCAACACCTAGTTTACCCACTGGACAGTTCTCAGAAATGCCATTAATGTTCAGTCACTGGAAGATATCCAGCAGGCTTACCATTCAGCTACATGTACATAAATGTGAAAAAAATAAGGGTTTCATGTCCCTGACAACATTTTGGTGGAATAATGGTGGATGTTTGATAATGCTGTTTTAAAAACCCAATGGAATAATAATAATTTTAAAAGAAAAAACATCTGTGGCTTTTTTACTTAGCAATAAAACAGCCAGAGTTCACTCGTCCACGCTGCAAAAACTCATTTCTAAGAAAGTAAAAAAATACTTGTTTCAATAAATTTGAAGAATATTTTAAAAATTCAATTCAAGAAATGTTTCTTTCTCCATTAGTAAAGAAAATTTTGACTAACATATAACAAGTTTGACTAGTTTAAGGAATATTAAGCTTATTTCTACAGTGGCTTTTTTGCAGTGCAGCGATCAGTGATTCAGCTTATCAGCCAGCATCTGTAGCAGTAAGAGAATCCCTCAGTTTTTATAGCATGAAGGTGAGGATGTCAGCAAGCTCCAGCCAGGCTGTCCTCACTGGTATAAATGTCCTCTGTGTCATCATGTCTTGTGCACTTATTGGCCTACATTACTCTCACATTTTCAGTTGTGTTATTTCAACCTGAAAGCCTAAAATAACCATAATGAGTGTACAATCTGCATGGCAAATCACAAAATATTTTAAAGATTTGGTAAGTGGTGAAATATGTCTGGACAAGGTTTTCTCATTCCACTTGCTCAAGATAAGTGCAATTCTTTACTCTTGGCAGAGTGGGAGCGTGATAAGAATGTCTCCACTGTGAGCTTCATGAGGGATTAAGTGCTGTTAGCGCCATGTTTATCTTGCAGAGTATTTGTGGTCCACAGAGTACAGCCCTCAGCAAGAGCTCAGGATGTAATGACCTGCAGTTATAGGGAAAATAATGAGGCTCTATTAAGATCACTGGATGAGAAAACACCTTCAAATGAGGTGTTGGGTTGTCTTCGGATTCCCAATCTATGTTCAAATGCAGACAGAAGCAAATATTATGCAACATCAAAGCTGAGGTAACATCACTAAGGGATAGAAGAGGACAGATATTCTAAATCAGACAATGGAGCAACAAAATGTCTGCAAATCATTCAAGACTTGGATATTATTTTTGATGCATCTATTAAAGGATTTCTTTATCTATTTGTTTGATGTTGACTTTTGCATTTTCACTCCAGTCACTCAAATTGCAAACATTAAACACGGTCCCATCATCGTTTCATTTTCATTTCCACCAAATCTCCAATCACAGCTTTAAGCATCACAAATCCAGTCAGGATGGCCACTACAGGCAGTGAAGCTGCAGTCAGTCAGCAGAAGCATGGCTGGGCTGCCTTTTTACTGCATGTGTACATTGACAAAGGAGAAGGGCTTCTATGACCCAGCCAGTAATGAGACGGATCAATACCATCATATACACCACAAACAGCTGCAGCCCAGTTACATGTATGGTTTTGATGCAGGCTTTTATGGAGACAGAATTGTGATGCCTGCAAAAAGAAGAACGCTTCTTTAGGATTGCACATTCATTTCATCACGACACTGTGTATTACATATGTGCAGAGCAGTCACATGATGGGATGTGCAGTGTCAGGGAGGACAAAATACGTGAAATATTGAAGCATTTGATGGCCTGAGACAGAAGGAAGTCAAACCGTTCTGATCTCCTTGACAAGTCTGTGGAAGAAAACTGTCTGAAGTAAAATGGGTACTTCAATCTCACGTGCTTCTTAGAAACAGTTTTTTTTTCCTTCTCTTTAAATCTTCTGCCAGTGAATATTAAGCAGGATTTCTGTTTGTAAAGGAGAAGTAGACAAGCACAGAAAAGAAAGATTTGGTGCCAAAAAGACATTCGACATCAATTGAAGGGACATATGTTAGCTATGGAAAAGACGGTATTGAATAAAAGCACGTTTTATCAAACCTACTTGCACATGATTGCAACTGCAACTGATCGAGTCACTGAAGGCATTCTCCTCCGTCAATATCAATGTCCAGCGAAAAGGCCAGCCACGCTTCTCCTGACATGTTAGATTATGAACAATTACCTGTTCTGACTGAAAGATATTTTATCAATACAATGGCGTTACTGTGAGTCGATCACACTCATTCTTTTCTCTGGGTTTTGTTACTGAAACTAAATATACATCCTTTCAAGTCACAAACTGTCTCAATTCACATCAGAATCCTAGTGTCATTTCCTTCTTGTGTCCCACCCACTTCTCCACTTGTTTGTTTCTGTTTTCATATGTTCCTGTTAGTTTGTGTGAGTATGTTTGCGGGCCTGCTGCTGGTACACCTGCTCCTCACCAACTCCAGCATTTTCAACGCCAGCTTCTTCTCCACTCTTTGCCAGATTATAATGACAATCACAGTTTTGGCTAGATGATCTCAGGCCACTTCCTGGCGGATCTCCCTGTACTCCTGAAATTCCCTCTGTCTCAGACTCTCCCTTGTGCATCAGCTTGCTCCGGTCCCTGGCCATCTTGATGCTCGTCTTCAGCCGCTGATCTTTCTAAATCCTCAGCCGTCCTGATCACCACTCACTTTATCCCAGCAAACAAGGCTCGCCGGATGTTTGTTGCCATTCCACACCTGCTCAAGCACTGATTCACTCACTCCCCACTGCTCTCCCTCTCCAAATCCCCTGCTGTGCTTTTTTCTCCTTCATGGACTGGTGCAGAAAACCTCTAAAGTGCTTCCTTGAATCCGTCTGCTGCCTTTGGGTGCTGCTTTATAAAATAAACTGCCTTTTACAGAAAACTTAAAGCAAATAATGCTGTATCATCAGTCAAACAATAAATTAATCCATTAATATTAAATATATCTGTCAAAGCTGTGATATATGACAACTACTTGTTATTCAAAACCTCACATAGTGTAAAATGACACAAAGTATTATGGACTAATTACAGAAGTGAATGCATATATGTTCAACATTCAGCACTCTGCTGCTATATGCTTTAAAGGTCTCTTGTGTTCGGGAATCTGTGGGTCAAGAACGTCATTATATAAACGAACAAACAAGACTCATGGGTGGAAAAACATATGCATACATTTCTAAATGTTGTCAGAGGAAATTTACAAAATATTTTACTTTGAAAGATGTCTGATGTTGTCCTGTAGAGTGATCACAAGAGGAGAATCATTTATCTATCGCGTGAGATACGAGGAAACAAAGCCCCACTGAAATCACTTCCCTGCAGCGCTGCTGGAATAACAAGACAGAACCTTATCTGTAACTTTAATTCTGCTGCTTACAGCATCTGATCTGTGGTTTATATTCTTATATGATTATATTATACTACCAAGAAAATGAAAGATTTACATGTATTTATCCATTTTCTAACATACAAAGAATGTGTGCAGGTTTTTATTTTTTCAATTTTCATCCTACAATCAAACAGAGAATAAGCACAAAGTCTCTTATTTTACTTTTTTTGTGTACATCAATGTGAATTATTTGTGATATAGATTTTATATTAATGAGCAGACTGTGCTTTATCTCTGGAGATCATTATTAAAGCTGACAGCAGCTGTGAGCAGCCCACAGATATCAGCTCATAAAGCTTCTTCATCATCACTCCTGTTGTTCCTTGTCCCCTCGCTCTGCTCGCCTCGTTATTGATCGACTTCTTTCCCTCTGCATGTGCGAGATTCTCTGCGGCCACAGTCCTTTTAAGCTCACATGAGTTCTTTCTTGTATTTCATACAACTCATGCAATGCCTCAACCCTGTCTGTGTACGAATAAAGGACTAAAAAACAACAACAAAAGAGCAGTAAACGAAGTACTGAGCAACCTGCATTGCAAACCAGTCACTTGGAAAACACTTGATAAAGACTAGACAGGCCCAAAATATCAAACATTTTCCAACTTGATCTTGAAATCTTGACACAAATAACATGATAGAATAATACTTAGGCAATATGGCTGATAAAATACAACAAAATAAATTCTGAATATGTCAACAATTACTCAGTTAACACCAAGAAACCTGTTTTAGGGAACTATGTTCATTCAGTCATTGTGTTTTTGACTCATTCTTCTAACTGGAGTCTATTAAACTTTTTTTTTTCTGTCCTTGCAGAAATGACAAACGACCAATTCGCCACAGCCTCAGATTCACACTCTCTAGTACTTTGGACTCTGCTACACCAGACTGTGAAGTTATTGGTCTGTGAAGGACTGAAGCTTGCATCTTCAGAGATAGTGCTGGCAACTAACCATTCATCCTGCTGTCCAACAGACAGACAACACATCCATTATTATCCATCCACACTTTTATCTCAAAGAGTATTAGAGCCAAGCCAAAATGAGAGGCAGGTAGGCGTCCTGGATAGATCATAAGACCATCGCAGGACCAGGACATTACGACAGACCATCATGCACGTTCATGATTATGTTCGGAGCCTCATTAGGATCACCGATCAACGAGGCATGTGTGTCTGTGGGAGGAAATCTGAAAGCTTTTGGAATAAACACACAAACACATAAGCCAAAGCTGTCCAGGAGGTTCAGAATCAGAATCCTCTTCTGGAGGCGTCAGCGCCAACCACTGCGCCACCATACAGCTCTACGACACATTCACACGACCGGCTTATTTTTATAGCATGAAGGTGAGGACGTCAGCAAGCTCCAGCCAGGCCGGCCTCACTGGTGAGAGCACAGGACATAAATGTCCTCTGTGTAATGACATCTCAGTGCACTCATTAGCCTATGGTATTCTCACGTTTTCATTCATTTTATTTGTCGTGATTTCAAGCCTGAAAGTCTGAAATAAACACAATGACTGTATCTCTTTTCTATGTAAACATGGAAAAGGGATCTTCTTAGATCTGTTAGATCTAAGAACAAAAGGTGAGAAGAAAGAGACATAAATATAGCAGCCATTACATGTTTACTAAAGCATTATTCCATACTGATGGACTAACAGATGGACTAACAAATGGGGACACATTTATTGCTCTAAAGTTAACATTTGTAGATTCAAACAGAGGGGAAATATTGGGGTCTTAGCTTTACAGGAGCGCTTGTGAACTTTAACTGCATTCTTACAATTGCCTCTGTTCTGCCAGCTTGATAAGATGCTCCAAAAAACAGAAACAAAAACTGTGTTTTCACATGACTGCATCTCTAACACAGCAGACTGTTCCACCTTTATGGTACAGACAGGTAAGAGAGTGCTGTAAAAAAACAAAAAAAAAACAACAATAACACCCTCTACGTGATCCCTGATACCTGTACACATTACTGCATTTCCCCTCCATGCACAGCCAGGATCATCAAGTGAGGAGTGCCTCCCTACCTTGAGCTATGGCTATGGACTCGAACCTGTGCAGCTCCCGCAGCAGACAGGTGCGCTCCGATGGATGGAGGCTATAAATGAACTCCTTGGCTCCTCGGGGTGAGTTGAGGGGCTCCACGGGCTCCTTCAGCGGGTGCGTGCCCAGGTAGCACCGCTGCACCAGCGAGGAGAGCGGCGGCTCCGAGGCGAACCGCGCGGACGAGGCCACAGCAGGTGTTTGGTGGCTCCTGAGCCCGGCTCTGGTCAGCCCACTCCCGGCTGTCAGAGAGAAGGCGGGCCGCAGGACTGCTCGCAGGCAGGGCAGCATTTCCAAGATAAGGGGGGGCTACAGAGACACAGTTGAGAACCTGGAGGACAACATGCTTAGTTACCTTCAATGTGAGGCTCCATGTACCTGAACCACATGACATTAGGCTTTATTTAATCGCTGCATGATGATGACATGACAACCCACATCTCCCCAGAGCAGTCTTGGAAAAGAAATAGTCCGACGATATCACCTAGTATATGGCTTAGTTTACGGACATGATAAGAAACCAATATTTAAAATGTGGAGACACATGTCCAAAAATCCAACCAGGAACTTGACGTATTATAGTGGATGTACCTCAGTCGATGCTCCGCTGTCCCGTCCGACAACCTCCACCAGAAGCCTTGAAAATGACAATACCACAACTGCTGCGGCGCATACGCCCCTCTACCCGCTCCGAGTTCACACGCAGACCCACAGAAACATAAAACATCCAACTAGGAGATGTATTTGTTCAAAAATAAATCACATTTTCGTGAGGTTCTGCCTAACCTCTGGATGCCAGGGCGGTCTGAAGCGGATGGGATGGAAAACGTTTCCCAATGGCAGCGCTGCTTTCCTCCATACGTAACTCTGACGTCACTGCCCGACGTACGCACATTTAGCGTGGACAGCTGTTTTATTTTATCCTGGATGCTGTTTAAAATCTTGGGTACTGGGACTCAGATGGTGCATTTTGGTTTAATAATTTGCTGTGACACTTAAAAAAAAAAAAGATAATCGCTACTATTGTCACGTGGTTGTATTCAGACTGATCTGAATATAGACCAGACTGCAAATGACACTGTGACATTAGTGAGACGAAGGATGAGGGGAATGGGGTTAGCTCTCACTTTTCATGCAGTGACTGTTTATTAAACTTTCCCAGTCAGATTTATATCCATTTTGCTAGTTTAAGAAAGTCTATGTCTGCTGGGTGTGTTTTCCTTCCTCCCTCTGCATTCCTCAACCAGACCAGAATCCACACCCAAACGAAGAATAAGATACCCGGAGAGGCAGAGAAATGTGTATATTTTGCTTTAAAAAAAGTAAAATAAACGTTTTTTTTTCAAGTCTTCTGTGTTAGAGTGATAGAATTGTTATTTTCAGTCATCCCTAAAATGTTTTCAGCTCTCTAAAGATCATATATGGACACAGGTGTAGCTTTATCCAGGAAAGCAGAACTCAGTCGGGCGTGATGCTTTGGTAAGCGCGCCCCCTGGTGGACACAACTGACCATCCACGTTTATATCTATACACTCTGTGCCAGGAGTTTTTCTGTTCTAGCACAGTCACGTTAAGTACTCAGATCATTTATTTATTTAATCCAAAGTCCTAAAACATCAATGTGAAACAAACTTATTGCAGGAAAAGTTTCAGAATGAAAAAAAAACCTACTTAAGCATGAGTAATTACAGTTGTAGTCAAATGTTTTGGTAAAAATTGGCAAAAAATGTGCTATATGGAAAACCTTTTTGCTGTAGTATTCCCAGACCATACTGTTTAAGTGTTTCCA
The DNA here is from genome assembly GCA_028564865.1 of Zenarchopterus dispar. NCBI lineage: Eukaryota > Metazoa > Chordata > Actinopteri > Beloniformes > Zenarchopteridae > Zenarchopterus > Zenarchopterus dispar. The sequence continues at coordinate 5,010,610 of JAOWBL010000008.1, read as the reverse complement.
CAGTGTACAGAAACACATTTATAAGTATTTAAGACATTTTGAATGTTTTTATTGGCAAATATATGACATTTATTCAGATAGTTAATATTTACAAGGTCAATCAATCATCTTCAAAACTTCTGCAATTCATTCTGGCATGCTCAATATCAATTTATGAGACCAGACTCTGACTAATGAGAACCTATTCTTGCTGTATTGGCACCTTGATGTTTTCACAAAACCAAAATAAATTTAAATATACATTAAATATGTTATATTTCACTTGTCAACCCACATTCTCATGATTGACCACGTTCTCAATAAAATTAAGATCTGAGGAGCATCCTGAACTAGATCCAAGCTTCTGATACTCGAATTACAGAGTTGCTTCATTACCTCTCTTGCCTTGTGCCATGATGCCCTGTCATGCTGGAATATACACAGATCACAATTAGATTGTTTCTGGATTGTTTTTGTGAAGTTCTTCCAGGACCTTTTGATACCATCCTCAATTCAGGACAATGTTTTTGGCTGAGGTGGACAACCATCAAAGTTAAAACCTTTAAAGAAACAAACATCTGTCGCGGTGGTTCTGAACAAATCATACCCTGGTTTTTGACAACTGAACTTATCCACAATTTAAAGTATAATATTTGATTTCATAGTGACTTTTTCAAGTTTTTGAAATACTACATTTTAACAGTGGCGCTAAACTGTATTATCTTCGTACTTCACAGTGTGAAGTGTTCATAGAAGTAGCTATTAACTAAAGATGTTAAGATGTTAATTAATGATGCAGATGTGTACACATTACAAGATTTTCCTCTTAAACAATGGCAATGGTGGAGAATGAAAATGGAGGACAAATACCTCAAAATTAGTGAAATACACTTGTGCAAATTCACACGAGCAACAACTTGGACTTATATTTTGTAGCTTGTGGAGGTATTAGCTGCTTGTGCAATTTACGTTCAAAAATCTATGCACCTGACTGCTTATAGTTTCTGTTTTTAAATAATAAAAAAAGACATTAAAAATTCCATTCGCATGGTGAGCAGCTACTTAATGAACCTGAGGAGAGATCTAGGGCAGCTACTTAATGAACCTCGGGATGGGAATTCCCAGTTAACTTTTTATCTTGACTTTAGTTTCACCTATGAAAAAAAAAAGAAAAAAGAAAAAAAAACTTTGCTTTTAGAAAGACAATCTGGACTGATATCTGATGTTTTGATGGACATGCTGGTTATACACAATCAAGAACCCAGTAAGACAAAGCAAACTTAATATTTTTTTATTGTATTGCTTAAACTGTAAGGGCACAAAAAATAGCAAGATTTAACCTCTTGAAACCGAATGCATCCCAGCCTGAACTACACAAGGACAGACAGAGAGGTCAACTCTCTTCTGAGGGATAAAAGAGAAAAAAACTAAACTAGAAAACGGGCTTAGCTACACATTTGAAACTTCACAAACTATAAACTTCTTATTTATAGGGTATGCTGACATTTGGTAAGATATAATATATATTTATGCTAACAATTTAAATATGGGGCAATTACAAGTTGATAACATAGATTTAGGATATGAGCCAAAAACAAACAAAAAAAATCAATAGAAACATTTAAAATTTAATCAGGGAGCAGTTATCCTGTTGCCATCAGTTTTGGTAAGTTTGATAGAATATTTTACGTCAGTTTACTCTCAGTTCAGTCCCCGCAAATTACGTGTACCATAATAAAGTCATTTTTTAACAAAAGAAAACATTTTGTTAGCAATCAGAAACTGAAGTTTGTCCAATTCTGCTTGCACAAAAAAAAAAAAAAAAAAAGTCGACATGAACCCAAAACACTGATGCAAGTCAAAACCCAAACTCAGGATAAATGAGTTGCTTTCACACCAGCATGAATTTAGGTGAAAACAAAAGTCTGAATATTTGTGAAATGAGGGACTTCAGTGACTCCTGTAGTAGTGACTCATTGTTGGACAGATAAACAACAACTCTATAACTCTGGCATTTTAAAGTAAGAAAACAAAATTAGAGACAGATTGAGAAAGGCTTAAACACTGAAAAAGAAAATAAATTAAAAACGTGAGAGTTCCTGGTCTAACCTTTACCACTAAACAATATTTACACTTTCATACACATTGTGGTCTCACAGTGCTTGAACTGAAATGCAAATCCAACAACAGCCTTCAACTAGTGATGCTAACAACGTATTTAGCTTACAGTCTATTGCTGCTGTTTGAGGATGAGCCTCATAAACCAAAAATTGTACTACTGTCTACAAAAACAATCATCTAAATGTACCGATGAACATTCTTAAATGATACAATTTCCTTGTTTTAAGGGTCACACCTTCACTGAACTGATCACTTCTGATAGTCTTACAAGAGATGGACATTATTGATGTTGAAGTATAATTGATCAAAAGAAGATGAGCATACTTTTCATAAAAATTTATAAGAAAAAACAAAAAGTTTAACTGGACAGAAATCAGATTTTAACTGAGAACTTTTATAACATCAAAAATACTTTGCTTTATTATCTCCTATAAAATGTTTAGTAATGTTTATATAAATTTTATATACTGTTTTGTTTTATATATAGCATTATAGATTCTTTTGACATTTATTAGTAACGCTGTGGATAATTAATCTTCAGTAGGTTGTAAAATCCCTAATAAATGAAATTTAAAAAAAGGGGATCCTATATAAACAAGCCAAAAAGATGCTCTACAAAGCTCAGCATGTAGATATCAGAATAAACGAAGCACACAGAATTGAGGACAATAAACCAATTCACTTATTATTGCAGTGCAAGATGAAGATCTTTATATCTTATTTGATTATGCGACTTGGAAGTTGAACTACATTTATCACTTGTTGGCAGAAGTTTGAGATGAGAAACAAACAGAATCCTCATCAGCTCAGATGTGCAAAATTATGTACAAATTGTGTAAACTATTAAAGCAACCAGGACATAACATAATGTCTAACAATGTTACTATTTTACACCGCAGTGTCCAACAACCCAGGCTGCTACACAGTCAGATTCTTTGTCCTGCAGCCGCCCCCCTGTACAGTCCGCGGTGGCTCAGTGAACCATTAATGAATTGTCTTCCTTCAGCTGCGAGGGCGTGCTTCTAAGTAAGATGTCCATCGGTGCATCAAACACGTCCACTGGAGTCGGTGCATTCCAGGGAACCTGAATAGTCCTGTTTTGGTGTCCTGTAGTGCTCAAAGTGATTGTTGTCAAGTCACCAGACAATCAAAATACTTGAGTTTACTTTTTTACACTGAATTTCAGAAGCACTGAGTGTGTGTACATATGACAAAGTGGTTATTTATCCATGAGGAGGTGTGATCCCACTTACTGTCCAAAATGAGGAAGGAGATTGTGTTTTCTGTCTATAATGCTTCTCTCTCATTCATCAGCACATCTTTAAGTTCTGAACTGCCACAACAAATCTGCAGCCCTGAAACACTTGGTTCTTTGGATAAAATTCACGGTTTGAAGACCTATGTTAGATGTTTGGTCGTGTCCTACAGCTAATGCAGACTTGTACAACTACTCACACAACCATAATGATTACGTCCTCTGATCCACTTCTGGTCTCAACTGATATCTCAGTTAACCTAGCTTTACAGTATTTCTAAAAAAAAAAAAAAAAGTCAAATCTGAAGACCTGAAGAATGGTATATACACATATTGTCCTTCGTGAGTCGATTTAAAAGGCCCTTGCAGGGAAAAATTCTTGCAAGCGAAAATTGTCAACAAAGTTCTCAATGAAGCAAAGGAAGCCTTTTCTTTTTGTAATTTGCACTCTGATGAATAATATTTTTGTAAAGCTTTTTTTCTCTCCAAAATATACAGATGCTTTACAGAGGGAGCTCCAAGTCAGTGACAAGAGACCACATGCTTCTTGTGATGCTTGTACATTATCATGCGATTCGTGGTGCAGAGCGATCATTGGTGAGGGTTCTCTTGAGCTTGACCCCTTTGCGGATAGCCACCAGCATGTCTCCTTGCTCTTGGTCTCCAACATCCTCCCCTTCTCCCTGGTGCTGATGGTTGGGCAGGGGTAAAGTGGGAGGATTGGTGGAGGCCTGACCACTCCAGGACTCCACTGGTAACGCTCCACCATGCTCTGGTCCAGTAAATATTGGAGAACTAGGGCTTTCCTGACCTACTCCCATCTCCTCTGCACCTCTGTTCCCATTCACCGTCCCTGGCGTGTCGGGCACAGTAGGAGTTTTTACAGGGATGACAGGAGTGCGGATAGGAATGGGGCCTCCACCCACGGATCCTGAGCGGCGGGCAGAGGGCTTGGAAGAAGGGGTGCGGCGGATTGTGGCAACCCCGGGGGTGACTATAACTGGACCGTGGCCTGTACAAAAGGGAAGAGAGGCATAAATAGGTTTTCTATGCATAACTCATATGAGATTTAGTAGAGCCTTGAAGATCCAGAAAGTTGAAAAAAAAAATCCAATTGTATTTCAGCGTGTATTTCTGTATACCTGTAGGAGTGGGAGGATATGGCCCTGTAAGTACAGATGAATAACCTGTGTGGACTGGCGTGGATGGATAGGGCCCCACATAGTAGGTCCCCTGTCCAGGAAACGGAGCCTGTGTGCTAGGCAGGCCAGCTGTGGAGGCTGGTCGTTTGGTCTGGAACATGCGCCTGTAGGACTGACCGATGTCACTGTTTCTGGGGATGGTGGAGGACTTGTCAAAGTCAGACGTCTGCTGCTGCTCAGGCTCTTGGTCTCCAGCCATAGAGAAATAGTCATAGTCTGACACTGTAAGAAACATATAAGGAGGTAATAATGTATTGAGGCAGCATTGTATGCTTTGATAATTACAGGAAACAAAGGGTGGGAGTGAACTTTGACACCTTGTGATGGTATAGTGTCTTCAGAGCAGCAGGGTGTGTTGGTCTGGGTGCTGTAGCCACTGGAGCACTGGATGGAGTCTCTACTTGACCTCTGGGTGTCCAGCTCCAGACCTCTGGACAGGGCCAGGGCCAGTTCTTCATGAGCCTCAATATCACCAACCTGGACAAAACCAGATGCAAAACAAAAAACAAAACAATACAATTCATTAGAGCCACTACAAAGTAACACAACTTCATCACTGACTATTGTTTGTAGAAATTTGGTTGTAGTTTTAAGAAATTACTTGTGTTTTTTTTTTTGTTTTTTTTTACAATAAAGTCACTAAATAGGAACATGTTTGTAGTATGTGGTGCTGTTTTTCAGCTGATAAAGAAAAGTAGTGAAACATGTAGTAGTGAAACAGAATAATTACATTCTAGTGTAAAAACACAAAAGTCTAAAAGAGTATCAGTGAATGACTGACCAGTTAGTCACTCAGCAACACTTTTTTTCGTAATCAAAAGCAAAAACAGTGAGTGAGAAACTGTTGGAAGGACCAAGCAGCTAAATAAAGGCAAGCTTGGTTGATTAGTTGACAACAAAAGTGCTTAACCAGATTACCTCATTTACAATAATCGAATGACAACTTTATTTAGAACAATACAAAAAAAAACAGTACCTTTAGAGGTGCTGGCATGGTCCTGTTCTTCTCTTCTGATTGGCTTGGTGTTTGGAGCACAGTAGGAGGTGGCACTGAGGTTGAGGTTTGGCCCAGTGAGGGACCGTTCCCACTGTTTATGCTCCCATTATTGTCCACCACAGCTGGTGTCTCCTTGTCTTTCTTCCTCCTCAGTGTGTTGACCATAGGCTGGTCGTATGGACCTGGCTTTGCCCAATCCTGTACAGACAGTTTAACTTCACTGTTGACTGTCCACATTTCTCAAATGTGGCTTTTATGAACATTTAAGGATATTGTTTGTTTTAAAACAAGCTGCTGAGCTCTCTATATGAACAAACTTGGGACAAGGAACACAGAAATATGTCAATCATCACGTTTGAGATGAACAAACCTTCCAGCTGGGCACTTTTGATGAAGGAAACATGGGGGAACCCATTGAGCAGTAGGGGGTGTAGTCTGGCAGCAAGGCGGAGACAGGACGTGACCATGAACGAGCAGGGCAGGAGGTGGAGGTGGTGGATGATGAGGGGGGAAAGAAAGGGAAGGCAGTTCCTGACACTGAGCCCAAACTGCCCCCATTACTACACAGGTAGGGGGAAGTGGCTGGGCTGTGGTGGTCAAAACCATTGGACAACTGGTTGGGAACATGTCGGTGGGAGGAGGGATGGGGATGGAGGCAGACAAAATAAAGAAAGAAACACGCAACAAAATAAATTCATGAAATGATGAAAAGCAAAAGCATAAAAACAAAGCATATACATAACAGGATAAATAACTCAAAGGAATGCAAAAAATGAATCTATGATGATTAACACATAAAAACAGGATCAAACAGGATTCATCTCAAACACTGAACTAAATGAAAACTAGAAATGTCATTTCAGAGAAAAGTGGATTGGTTCCTCTTTGGTTTCTACATTTCTGTGATCAAGTTAAAGTAGACACTTTGTATACCTAGGTGTGGGGCTTGAAGTAAAATAAAGTGTGTTTAATGCTGATGAGATTTAGGGTGGAAGAGTGCTTTTCACCTTGTCAGTAGCGTGCTGAGATGCAGCAGCAGCAGCAAGATAAGAAAGGGAGCTGCAGTCATTGTGAAGCTGCCCAGTCTCTGACATCTCAGAGGTGCTGGAACTGGGACAAGGCTGGGACAGAGAGGGTAGCAGCAGGCAGCCAAAAGCCAACCAGGAGCACAGAGATGTGGGAGACAGACAGGCAGGCACGGAAGGGAAGAGTTAAAAGACAGACATATGGGCAGGCAGATACAAGCAGCTGGAATCAGTTTGTTAAACAGCAGAGACAACTTTTCCAAAAGGTCTCAGCAGTTAGTAAGAAGTATTTCCAAATGAATGAGGAGACTGTACAAAAGATGCACCAACAGAAGAGTTATTTTAACATTTACAGAATGGAGAGCAGTCTTGATGTGTTATGTCTGGCTACAGAGAAGATGAGTCAAAACTCTTGTTTAATATTGTCATGCAGGGAGTATCTTTACAATTGTATGTATGAGCTATTAAAGTCTTGACAATTTTACTAACTTTTATGTTACAACATTTCAATCACACCTATCATAAAATAAACATGTTGGTAGCTCTATACAAGAGATGAAACTATGCTTACAAGAGTTTGTAAGCATAGCGAGAGTATTTTTCTGTGTAAAGGTGAAGATTTAGAACAGAAAGAAATTCAAGCAAGATCTGCAAAAATTACTAATAAGACTGTTCACCTTCGAACACCAACTACTGTAACTACACCCAGAATGAGGCAATGGGAAGACTGATTTCCGGGACCGTACTGTAAATGGGTCAGGGATTGTTTTGCCAGACCATCTTGAGGGCATCATAAAAACTTGGAGCGTAACTAAACCAAGACGCAGGATATAAAGACCTCAGCCACCGCAGCTGCTCTCACGGTTTGATTGCAAACCACAAACCCCACGCAGACAATCCCTTGGGCTACCTCACTGGCAATTATCTCACAGCCTTTGTCTGATGGTTAGATTTAACAACCAAACGGAGACCCGCTGATAGAGCTGTTTTTCTAATGCATGTGAAACATGCTGGTGACACTGTAACGTGTAATTTCATTATGATTCATTTAATGTAAATAGAACAGAAAGTCTGCTTAAGCCTCTAAGTTTAGCCAAACCACAGTCTGCCGCAGTGGTCAACTGTTTAAAGGCTTGGTGGGCTTGACCTGTTTTGCCCGGGGCCAGAACGGAGGCAGACTAATTTACTGCAAGTTTATGCTACAATAACAGCAATGAAATGACTTCACCATGATCGCACAGACACTTACTGCTGCCAGATAACTGTCTCTCACGGAGACCGACTCTCACTAGGGAGTTGGATCCAGAATCATGGATGAGCGTGGGTATCTGTAGGTTTTTTTTCTTACCTTTGTTTCTGCTGGCATTGGCGAGGATGATTTGGATGATGTGTTTTGGTCTTGTGATGAGGAAATGAAGCCCGAGTCATGGGAAGAGATGCTGGAGAGCCGAGCTGGGGCCTGCTGGGGTAACGTGGAGCTGCGGTATCGATGGCGGGGTTGGTGGAAAAGGTGGTGTGAGGAAGAAGAGGAAGAAGAGGAGGAAGGAGAATGAGAGTGAGAGCCACTGGATCCTCTGGAGTCACTACTGTTAACGCTGTTCAGACTACTGTGAAAGGGGGAAGAGACAGGAATGAGGGGAGGACCAGAAGAAGAAGTTTGGCAGCGACAGGGAAGGTAAAGAGAATCACAGTCCACCCAAAGTCATGGATTTATGATAGAAGATTGAGTAAAAAGAAGTAAAATAAGAATAAAAGTTGAAAAATGAAGGCAGAGGATTGGGGGAATGTGGAGGAGACAGGATGGGAAAAAATTAACACAGCACACCAAGATGCACACCAAGATGCAGCAAGAAGTGACTGAAGACAATGTCATCAAACCAACATAAGAGGCTCTTAAAATCAAACCGC
>JAOWBL010000008.1:4990454-5002023 GCA_028564865.1 Zenarchopterus dispar | reverse complement strand
GCACACCAAGATGCAGCAAGAAGTGACTGAAGACAATGTCATCAAACCAACATAAGAGGCTCTTAAAATCAAACCGCCAACAATTACAGTCAGGAAATCACTGATTTTATGCCTCTGAGTTCACACAAACCACCCATGGAAAGCATAAATACAACGAACACAAGGTCTAATTCATCTTAAAAATCTAAGAGTAGGTACAAATTTACCAGACAAGAACAATTCATGATTATAGCTTGGCTGAAATGCTTGTGCCTGACGATAATGAGCGATCATGTAATGTGTGTGTATTAACCTCACATGCTCATAAAACTGTAAAAGCTCAAACAGCAAATTATCAATACTTCAACTCTGTTTCCTACAAACTTGGGACACAGCGACAATAAACAAAACAGAGTGGTCAACATTTCCAAACATTTAAACCTTATACTGAACTTTAAAATGGATTAATTAACCTATTAACTAATTTCCCCTTAAGGATAAATAAAGTATTGAACTGAATTAAAGTAAATATTATCATGCTTTCTTTGTACATGGTTGTTCATGAAGTTGGAATAATTAATTTTTCAAAAACATTCATCTTTTTTATTCCTATTTTCATTTACCCAATTTTATTAGAAGAGGTAAAAAAATGCTTTATATCAACGTTTTGGGCAACAGCGCATATAAAAAATATTCTATTGTGTTTAATGAATAAAACATGACGTATAAGATTTGGTGCACGCCAACAAATGCCTGGAAATGATGCGTAAAGAAAGAAAAAAAAAGAAAAAAGTACCTAGTGAAACTTCTCACAGCTAATTAGAAATTATCAATAAGATTATTAGATATTAAAAGACATCCATTAGAGGATATGTTTCAGAAGTAAAACAGAGTTAATTATTTAAACTGGTGATATAGGGTTTTGACAGTTTTCAATGTACCACCCTTTTAAATGATTTGCAAATGCATTCTGGTTTATTATCATGTATAAACATGTCCCAACTTTTATTTTGGAATAGATTTTGAACAACTGCTACTGCCTTGCAATAATTTATGAATTATATCTGTTACTAAAAAAAGCAAAAAAAAAGCCATGCACTACCACATGAAAACATCAGCAAAAATGATGTAAGAATAAAAGACAGTTGTCTTTTTCTGAATTAAAGGTTCGTACTTTGTTCTTTTAGGAAGCCAACATAACAGAACATATAATTTAAGGTTTTGAGTCAAACATCACCACAGCACCAAAAAAAGAAAAAGAAAAAAAGAGAGAGGTAATATTATAACAGCATGTATACAAAGCAATTAGAAACCCTGATATGAGATTAACTGAAGCAGTTCTGCAAAAATCACCAAAAGACACAAAAAGAAGAGGGAAGTGAGGAATGAAGAGAAAGCATGATCTGAACAGTTTATATATCAATATTTTGGGTTAATTCATACTATAAGTTCGTAAAAATAAACATGACTAATATTAGATTTATGAATAAAAATGAAAGATGTGAAAATTATTCCAGCTCATATTGACCAGTAGGGGGCAGCCATAACTTGAGCAAAAGTATTTTTTTTTCTCATTTAATGAGGATTCATTATCAATGATAGAGCTAAAATGACAAATTTACAGATTTTACTGGAGCAAAAACATAAATCCATAGATCATTTTGTAGTGCTGTGAGCCTATGACTAACAGAAACAGATTAGATGTGCTCTTCAGCTCTTGGAGGCTGGTTTAAGTGGAATAACGAAATTTTTAATTTGTAATACCTTTACTCTCAATGGCAAAAGGTCGTATGGATGCAGAAGGTAAATGTGTATTAGAAAAGGCCTCTCTTTCACCCATGTGAAAACATAAGGTTTGGGATTTGGAACATGAGCTTACCTGCACATGCTAGACTTCCTGGACATGGTGGTACTGGGGGAAGAGGGTGGTGTTTGGTATGACCAACCACAATCTGAGCCCTTCAGATCCAAGATCACCTGGACAACAGAGAGAGAAAATACCTGTATTACTCATAAATGTCACAAAGAAAAGTAACTAAACAAAGTCAGAAGGCATTGCAACCCTGTAAATACAAAAAAAAAAGATATAAGAAGGTTTTGGTTTTTTTTTTTTATCTTTGATGGTTTTTCACACCTGTTCACTAGCAGGGGGGAGCTTATGTGGATCAGAGGTCAGGGCCTTGAGGTCTTCAGAGATGGTCTGAAGATGGATAACCTCGCTCAACATGGATATCTCCTCATCCTACAAGAACAAAGAGCAGAGACGGCAGTGGTACTTTCACTTAAGAACAGATAATTACAATGTGTGTGCAAAAACATCCTCACTTCGTGAGTTGCACAACTATAATAGCAGACATTATTTTATAGTGGTTTAAGAGAGGATTACTGTAATCATCTAAAGGGATTATAGTAATGCTCAGTCAAATACTCTGTTTTTTCTAAAGGGAAAAAGAGAGTATGTTACAGGTTTATCAATAAGCAGGTAAAAGTTATGTACTCACCACTACAGGTCGCAGCATGGCCACAAAACAGCAAAATCTCTGTCTCTCCTCTATGAGAGCCTTCCTCAAGGCATGCTTTTCTGTCTCCTCCAGGAGAATGTATTTATCACTGACATCCTGCATTGCGTTGTCGAGCTGAGGTTGGATATCACCACGGCCTTGGAAACAAAACGGACACAGACAAACAACACATTTGTTATTACAAGAAAAGCAATAAGACAACAAGAATACTTATTTACAGTAACATGCATATGATATTACAAACAATAAGACTATGCAGCAATGAATGATCATTTACAGACATTTTATTTTGTGTTTTTGATCTCCACTACTTCTTTCCAGTGTTTATTTAAATGTTAGTCGCTAACACTGCTGTTGTGAATGCTACTATTTGAATGTCTACACTACTTTGCCTACCACCTCAGGTTGAAGGATCCCTCTTATCACTGAAGTGTTTCCAGTCTCTTGTTAAGAAGTGTCATATAAGGTTATCTACTTCAGAGTAATCTGTTGTTTGTCAGTCTAGAATGACAAGATAACCAAAAGTGAGAGTCAATTTTAGCTATCTATCCCATCCTGCCTTTGTAAAATACTTCAGTTCTTTGGAGAAACTCAACAGAGGTCAGATAGACTGTGTATATTACCTTTTACGATGACACGAGTGAAACAGACCTACAAGAGCATCTGTTCTTCTTTGTATATGCATGGCTCATATAAATATGTAAATCCAGAGTAGAACATTTACAATCTCAAGGTCATATTCAGCATGATTTGTTTTTCTGAGGTGTGTGTCAGCAGAGATGTGCGTCATCACGTATTTTGTGTGGACCGTGTGTGTGATATCAAAAGAGGATACCCTGAAAGCAAATCAAGTCCTCTTGAGCTCTCTCAGGATGAGAGGCAGGAAGTCTGGCGACTGTCCCTCACTGTACAGTACAATATCTAACCACTCGAGCTGTACTTACACGTACACGTGTGCACTCAATTTTAACTTGGATAGATCAAGGTTGGGCTAACAGTGAACAGCTCTGCAATCTCTTTGTTTAATCTTACATCTGAGTGAAGACAACAAAGTGTTTGTTGTTTGGCCCTACATCATGCAAATCAATGATAAAGAAACAAGTCAGAGTTACACAAGCAAATCATGCTCAAGTCCTCAAATGTACATCAGTACTGAATGAATAGTTGTTGACAAAATAAGATAAATTCAATTGCAATGGATATGCAGAGAATTCACCAAGCTTGGTGAAGGAAGTTGATAGACTGAAAATAAGTTTCCAAAGTGTTTCTAGCAGCTCCTCTATATTACACTATATTACATTATAGAGCCCAGGATGAAGTAAATCAACTGTAGAGGCCTGACTGGAAAATGCATATTCAAGCAAATACTGCATATTCAGTCTCATATTGATCCAAAGGGAGCTTTTGGAGCACTCTAGTGTGCAATTATATTGTGCAAAGGTTTGTGGGGAGCTGGCTGTATGTCTGAATGTGAAACAGCTTTGACAGGCCTCACTCATTAGTCGGGTTTCCACAGTCAGATCAGTTTCAATAATGGCATCTTTGGAGGCAAAATCTTTCTCCATATTGCTGTCTTGTCAATTATTAAGTTAAAAGACTGACATTATTATTAAATATATATATAGAGAGAGTAAATGTTTTAAAATTAAGGTCTAAGCTCTCCTCAACATTTTTTGTCCACTAGTTCTAGTTTGTTCTCTCAACAAAACCAAAGTTTTAGAAAGGCACTACTGGAAGATGAGAATACTTTATCTTCAACAGAAGGAGAGGCCAGTATTTCTTTGTTGTTGCTGTTTTTGGGTAGATTGAGCAATGCTTCTGCTTGTACTTCTGTTAAAGATTGTCCTATTCAAAAGCACTGCAGTCTAGTATTTGTTCGATTACACCAAAAAGATTTAAGCGAATGCCGAAAGCAAGACCACTGATTTCATTCAAACTTATTGAATGTGCTCTCTGAGGTTAATCATGGAAGCTGGCAACCTGTCGGGGATGAACTCTCCCTCCCGCCTGATGATGGCTGGGATTGTAGAATCTTATAAAGTAATAACTTTGATTAGTGTATGAGTCATTTTTTCCATGACTTAGAATGTAAACAACTTTGTTTTTCACCATTCCTGGTCTCTGTGCAATAAACATGTGCATCTGTTTAACTATGTAAACAACAAGCGATTGCTACTTCTTCTTTGCCTTCAACCACATCTCAACACTGAAAATCATTGAAGATCTGTGCTCACTGACTACATTTCAGTATTAAAAGATAATTAAGTGCCGGTAACAAATACTGTGAACTGACTGTTTTGGGCTGATTTGCATATGATAAAAAAATAAAATAACGTTAAGTACCTGTATGAGAATTCACTCTGACGCACTAATCCTCAAAATGTTGCAACATGACAACTTCTTTTACATAAATTTGTAATAGTAAGATATCTAATTTGTTTACTTCTAACACAGAAACTTGAGCATCAAGGATCAACTTGAGCTTTTACAGTTTCCTGAACTTGTTTTGAATGTTTGGGCCGAGGGTGTCAACACTGTTCCTACTCTGCGCTCATGTAGATACATGTGCATCCACAAATGAGATTAGCTTTTTAAGCTCTCACATGGTCAGTGATTAAATTAGAGTTTCAATTGGAGGCTATTTCTTAGACTTTCTGGGGTCTTGGGTCAAAGAAACTCAGAGGAGACAGATAAACATCTGATCTAGTTTACCTCAGCCCAACCCAGCTTTATTTTTACAATGCTTTTCAAGGAAATGTGCAACACGAAGCTTTAGACACAAGCATTGAAATAAAACATGCAGACGTTTTATTTCTAACACAAGCAGACAGATGGGGTTTTATCTCTGGGGAAATTAAATGCTTCTCTTTTGAACTGTAAGGCTGAATATACAGTCTATGCAAACATCTGAATCAAACATTTGTGGGTACTGATGTTAGATGGGTACAGCTACAACACTATACAGAGTTTGTAATTTATGAAACATCACTTCTAGCAGCACATTGGTACGGTGGGTAGAATTGTCACCTCACAGAAAGAAAACTCATGGTTCAGATCGATCTATGTGGACTCTCCCTGTTGCCTTTTTGTGAGTTTTTCCAGCTTTTCCTGTTTCCTCCAGCAGTGTGAAGACATGGTTTCTCAGCTGCAGGGAGGTGTGTACGCTTATCTGTATTTGCATTGGTCCTGGGATTGCCTCGCAACTTTTCCAGTTGTGACCTGCCTCTCACCCTGCTAGGTGGGATGGACTTCAGCCAAACAGTGTGGATTTGATTGATAGATAATTATCTTTCCAGCTTGATGTGTAATTCTGTGGTTAAACACAGGATGACGTAGCATCATTTGCTCTGGGTGCACTGTGGCAATTTCGGATGTAATTTCACCTCCAGCTCTGAGAATCCCAAAAAGTGAATCATAGTGGTCCTCCGCTGCATTAGTATAAGCCATTTTCACCGACTTCATTAATGCCTGAAACTGGAGTTTTCTGACTCAACACCAGAACAGAGGCAGCCTCTGACTGGTAAAGTAATGTGAGAGAAAGACTGAACAGGTAGAGTTCAAAAACATGAAGCTGGAAAAAAACTACCATGCAAAGATTCGGTGGGTTTTCTGCTCTGCTCCACAAGAAAACCAAGATAACTAAGAAAGCACTGTGGTGTAAGCAACAGTATTGACGGTGTGTCTGTTTTACAAACTGACTTACCGAGATTATCAGCTGCAGTGCAGCAAAAGATGACGGATGGTATCAAAACCACATGGGAACAGGGAGAGGAAAAAGATGCACATGAACTGAAAAACCATCAACATTTAGCCCTGTTCCATCATATTAATGTGTATACCTGTAGAGCTGGAATCGGAGAAAAATGTGATGCTAAAAGAATTAATTCTTTAAACTAATACTGCAATCAGGTGTTTAAAACAACAATGATAAAGATGCAAATATTGATTAAATTAACACATCATAATTACTCCCAATAATGTCTGATAGTTGTATGTAAATATGTTGATTCATGTGGGTACTGCTAGCAAACTGACAAACTATTTATGCCAATTTGTCAGTGGATCAAAACCCTTCAAGAAGGAAGAATTTTGTGAATTTTCATCTAAACTGATCATGCTGGTCTAAGATAAAATTTTGCATAACTGTTTACTGCAAAAGTTTTCCTTCTTATTTAAATTTCATTTTATCTGAATCTAATCCACTGATTTAAACCCTAAATTAGAAATACGTAGTTCAAGGAGAGTAATCTAATTCCATTTTTGTGCATTTATAGTACTTTTTTTTTTTTTTAAGGGAGGAGGATGTTGATGTAGAACTTGAGCTGAGAGAGAACTGCAGTGAGAAAAAGCCTCTGCCCTCTTCAAGAGTCTTACCAAGTAAGGTAATGTTTAACTTTACTAGATCTGCACGGCTATCAGTCAGAACAAACTTGTTCTATATACATGCAGTGTAATTTAAAAAAAAAAATACATCTACAATTTAGAAGTCTTTGCATTTGAAACTAAATGCAATCATTTTTCCCATATGTTGTTTACTCAGCAGGACCTTTTTCTAGACTTTACTTTTTATCATATTTCCCGTGTATTTATCTACTAAAGATGAACAGGAACCACACAAAACAACTACAGAAGACAAATCACTGCACGTTTTACCCAGAGGTCACAGTATAAAACATTAAGCCTGAGGTCTGGCTACAGGTAGGGCAAACATTTGTGGAGAAAACACAGACTCAATTTTCAAACAGTTGATCTATCTTCATTCCTACTTTTCCATGAAACAGAATACAAGCTTTAATGGAACTACCATTCAATAATCACGTTAAGGATAACTGTATTTAATTTAGTGGGTCACCAAGAAATTCATCTGAACAATATCTCTGTAAGATGCCTAAGAATGAAAGATTTTAATAAGCAGGTAAAATGTTGTCATGTATCATATGATTTATTTCCAAATGTAGCTAGAGTTTGTGCACTCAATAAAAAACTAAAAGCTACAGTGTAATAAGTTACAGCATGATACAGTGTGAGTAATATTTGGTTTTCATAATTCTATTTGTGCATTTATATTAGGCAGACAATCATTAAATCTGGGTCTTATTTTAGTTGAATTACAGAAGCTTTAGTTTTCAAACAAAGAAATATTTTCTTTTTACCTTTCTTTGCTTTCTTTTGGAGTTTCAGAGTGTCAGAGGACTTCTTTTTAATTTCCTGCCGAGCTTTTTTGTACTCTGTTTCAAAGACACAAAGTTAGAATCTTCATTTACTGATTTAAGGTACACTTCAATAACAAACCAAAACAAATTGTGTGATAACACAAATATCACCCAGTGAATTAATGAAAAAAAACAAAAAACAAAAAAGACCACCACTTTCTGTGATCTGAAAGTTCTTGCGTTTTATTACACTTGTTTGTCCCACCTTTTGCATGGTCCTTGTCCAGAGTGTTGACACCTCTCTTCCACTCCTCCATCTGTTCCTGCAGAGGGTTGATCAGACCCTCCTGGAAGCACCTGTGAAAACACCAGGCCAGTCACTTCTGATCAACTAACTCATTTAATGTACCAGTTTTATTTTTTCCTTAAATAGAATACCTTGACATGAATAGACAACAAGTAGCAAAGGCGATCAACCATATTCACCAGGGTCTGTTTATAATCAGATTAACATAGCAGACAGACTGTCAGACTAGCAAAACTTACAAAACATCAGGTCTGGTTTGTTTGTGTGGTATAGAGGCTTGTGTCAATCATTAACAGACAGAGAAGAAAAACACAGACGGAGAGAAAAATGTCTGCCTGTGTCTGACTGTGCATCACAGGAGGAAGTAAGAAGCCTGTGCAGTTAGATCTGTCAATCATTACCCAAGTGTGTACGCCTTCCAAGAGGGATTTGTGAGTGTGTTGCAGAAGCTGAGTGTGAGACGGACAGCTGCAGTTTGCTCCTTCTTGTAGACATCTCCTCATAGTGCATGTCAGTGGGTGGCTAGTGATCACAGGACCAAAGTATATGGCCCTGCTATGGAGATCCAAATGGAATCTCGACTGAAATGCCAACTGAAATTAAAGAGTCCCTTGTCTGCGTCTGTGTGTGTGTGCGGGGTGAGATGGCAAAGATTTGGTGTATGCCTCCTTACTGAGACATTACAGATGCACATGTTGCCAGACAAATCGTCTCTTTTCCCAGCATTCCACATCAAAGGGCAATGTCACCCACACACCCAAAATGTCAAAACATGGAGTGTTTGGTGACGTAACAATTAAGAGTAGAAACTTTTTTTTTTTTGCAGAATAACTACAACAAGAGCAGCTTTGGTCACAGAGTATTAAATGTGTAAACTAGTAATATTAGTAATATTCCTTACATGGAGAACTGTTTGAGCTTAGCCTCTATGCTGCGATGTCTCATACACATCCTGGTCAATGCTGATCCAATGTCTCTTGTGCCACCTGAAAAATATGCAAAAAAGTGAAACAAACATTCAGTAAATGGAGAATGAAAGAAAAACAAACAAACATTTGTACTTGATTTCAGGAGCAAATCTCAAAAATGAAAGGTCACTACGCTACTAAGAAACATCAGGACATGATGAAAATATCAGCAAAGTCAAACAGCTTCAACATTTTATTATGTTGTCAGATCATAAAAACAGGCAGAAACTGCAAGATGCAGCAAGAAGTTAGAAAATCCAGTAAGAGTTCGATGAGCAATTTTTAAAATATACATTTTGACGTAGTGATACCTCTGAAAGTGTAAATAAAGAGACAAATCCCTTCAGGTCAGGTTCTCATTTGCATCCTACTTGAGGATTTGATCTAAATTGCCTCCTTTTAAGACTTTGATCTTGAAAACTGTGATGCAGTTACTTGATGAGTCAGTATTTATTATGAGCTCTAGTTTTATGGGTTATTGGATATAATTCTGTTTTGACCTCAAATACACAAGGTTCATGCTTGCATTTGAATATAACATACCTATTAATTCATTTTCCATGTGAATAGATGTATTTGCATGTACTAAACAGAATTGTGGGCTGTATAATGCATTTGTATGTTGAATGGCTACAAAAGAAAACTGAAAGCTCCTAGTAGCAATTGATACTGTTGATTGAAGGAAGGCAGTGATTTCAAAAGAAACTTTAGTTACACATATTCACCCAGCCCACTGTATGAACTGACCCAGAAGACTGCCGGGAAAAAAGTGGCAAAACACTGAATTCTAAATTTAACAAACATATATGAAGAGAAGGTATAGCAGATAAGGGGCCTGGGGCTTGTGTCACTTTTCTACAAAAATAAAAACCTGAAGCTGATTGACAGACAACTGTTTTGCTGCTCAGTGCAACTTCTAATTGGGATCGCTGTGTAATTCTGGCCTGAGTATTGTTAAACAGAGAGATACTCTGTGTGTGTCTGTGCACTTGGCTGTGATACTCAAATGTGAAGTGTAAAGTCCCCTCCAACAGAGGAAACCATTCTGCTGTCAGCACAGTCCTTGCTGCATGCAGAGATACACACAGAGCTGTCACTCATGAACAGACACTCACTCGTTTACAGACAATCATCTCTGACTCTTTTACGAGCCGAACAAAACAGACGCAAGAGGGTTCTGGCAGAAAAGTAATCACAGAAATCCCATAACTACGAAGGCGGTTTCCAACTGTCAAATGAGTTTCAGGTTTCTCAACGTGTATACTACTTGTATTGTCTGAGGTGTATTTAGTTCCCCCGAGTGAAATGTGTGCAAATTGTAGTCATTAAAATATCTGGTGAGTATTCAATTTTTAATTACAGTCTCTAATGCCTGAAGAAAAAAAAAGGCACCGCTTTGGGCCCCATCACCTCTGAGCAACAACTGTTTTTGAGTGACACAACACAGATTAGAAGAATAAAAAGGGCCAAGAAACTGTGAAGCCGTATCCACAGTTGTGTCTCAGTTTCTGTGGGTTGTGGACTTAGAACTTTGTCAAAGATTTGGTTTCAAACACAAAAGTGCTGCCAATGTTGGCTCTCCGTGTTTTTGACTTGGAAAAGGTGGGAAAAGTATGTTATGGTTTTTTTAAACGGTAGTTTACAATGTTGTAATTATAGTCGTAACAATACTTTTCAAATTTGTATTATTTCCTGTCCCACTGAGTCCGGTGTTATTCTGACATTTTCAGTGCTTGCTTTTGCAGAGGGTGTGACTGTTACAAAGACCTTTCTGTCGTTCAACTTCATAATGCTCATTCATTCGTGTGTTGACTTATTTAATCATCACATCCATCCATCCATTTGGCAGTGTCTCTCTTGCCGCGACTTCTTGTTATTTTAAAGGGTGTGGCCGATCGATGTCACGCTGCCACAGAGGCGCCACAGAGCCCAAAAGAGAAGAGTTGGTTTTTCATTAAAAAAGTTACGAAAGAATCCAGGCTCATAATGCAAGAAAAGAGTTTGGTTTCAACTGATTTATTCATTTGTCATAACCCCACCCGCCCTTCTGGACTTAAAATGAGCCACACTGTGAGAAGTGCACAGAAAGACTCCGCTGTTGCACGCAGTCAAACCAGACTTTGTGACGTTAGAACTTAATCTTGAATGGATCCACTGAATGTTGCATGTTCTTCTGAGACACAGAAATTAATGTGAAGATTAATCAAAGTGTACTTTTGGTGAAGAAGCTTTACCCGTCCATGAAAACAAACAAGCCTAAAATCCATGTGTATGAGTCTTTCATGTAAAAACCGACCAGACAATTGGAGCACAATAATCACCATGCAATTATTTTGGATTAAAAACTAAGTTCTTCCAAGGAAAGAGAAAACGGAAAAAAGGAAGAAAATGTCATCATTTCACAACCACTACTTCCTCTCACAGTTGTTAGCAACACTTTGGGGCCCTTGCTTCATCTGCCAGTTACCATGGAAACTGTATACATTTGGTCTGTGCCTACAACAATATGACTTCAGTTGTTTAACCAGGTTAGAACCTTGCTTTCAGCCATGTCCCGTCCTTACAGATGCTGATTAGAAACTACGTACCTAAGCAACAGCATGTGAAAGGCTTGGACGTGTTTTTTTTTTTGTTTTTTTT
>JAOWBL010000008.1:4970452-4990354 GCA_028564865.1 Zenarchopterus dispar | reverse complement strand
CAGATGCTGATTAGAAACTACGTACCTAAGCAACAGCATGTGAAAGGCTTGGACGTGTTTTTTTTTTTGTTTTTTTTTAAATAAAGTAACAATTCCCTCTTGCAAGATTTTGTAACTGTCTGAGCACTGCTACATGTGTGATATTGTGACAGTGTAGTATTATAAAAATATTCCAACTGGCATGTTCCCTATTATGAAATTACACATAAGAATCTGGCAAAAATCAAACCAAATTTTTTCTGTTTTTTGTTACTCAAGCATAAAGTGGTTGACAATACACTACAAATCATCTCCCCTGTCTTGCCCTGAATGACCTCTGGATTAAAAATAGCTGCACCGGCACCTTCAGTTGCCTGTCTCTCACTCACTCACTCTCTCTCACACACACACGCGCACACACACGCACACACACAGGATAGAGCATATGCATGTGTGTAGTAGCTGGCTGTACATACAAACAGCTAGTGTGTGATGTTTCAGAGGCTTTTAATTATCCCTGAACCACCAAATTAGGCAAACACACACACACACATAACCCTATGTTGTGTTTACAATTACATGTATGGACAACTATGAACTGGCACCTTTTTTTAAAGCTACAAAGCAAATATGCAGCTCCACAAACTTTGTGAGAAAAGGTCTAAATTCGTCGCAGAACAGTTCAGTGTTTTATTGTAGTTTGTATGGAGTTTGATTTGGTTTGCTTTTTTAGGAACACAACTATAAAAAAATGGTAAATGGATACATTTCAAACATTTAGTAGACACACCAATTCAAAATCTTTTGACATAATCAACAAAGTTGTTTATAGTTTTAAGACTGCCCATTTGCTCAAACCAAGAAAATAACACTTCACAATTATCCTAAACATCTTGTAGTCTGATATTTAAGATTTTAGTGTGAGCCAGTTTGCGGACATTTGTGACCAAGGGTCAGCCTTTTCCCTCACGGTGTGAGTACAGTATGAGAGTGAAAATGAGAGAGGGATTCAATCTGACATCAAGTTGCCAAGTTTGTATGTGTCCTCAGGGTCCCCTTTGCAGAACGTCTCTGGAATGTCACACTGTCCTCGCAAGAGAGGGACCTTGTGGATGTTTCTGCACTTTGTCAGAGTGCATTAGAAAGAGCGGTCTTCAAACGTCGAGTGAATTTAGAGGCTCATGTGTAAATGTGCTGCAAACAGACTTTCAAAAGAATCAGTTTTAGGTGTCTTTATTGCTGCTTTTCATTGACATTAAAGTTGTACAGTAGAGAGCACAGGGGTTGCTTCACGTTTCAACTAAACCCAGTGTCTGCTGGGCAAATCTAATCCAGGTGTTCAAAAGGGCAAAAAGTATGATACGTTAATGAATTTATTACAATGAAATTATTGTAAGCCATCCACGATTATTTGCATCAAGTTACTAACTTATCGGGGCCTACCAGGTGGGTGATGGTTTGTAGTTTATATAAAAGATGTCTTACAGAAGAGAACACAATCAACATGTTCAACTCAAAAATCTAAATAAACCAAAGTCTCCAATATACTGACTAAAACTATTAAATATAAAACATATTTTATTACAATTTCAATATTCCAACAAAACAGAAATTGTTTGTATTAGAGGAGTTCACTAAATATTATTGTTGTTGTAAAACCTATTTTTGAGTGCTGACAATTCAGCATAAAAGCATCAGCATAGGTTTACTTAAAATGCTTTCTTGCATAACAACTTAGAACAATCTTGACATCTTTAAACTGCAATTACTAATCAACCTGCTTTCTTACAAGCCAAGTTTCTATCTATTTCTTGTGTTTATATCATGTCAAAATTCCCTCTCCTTGAAGGTGACATCTGTACTAGCGTTGATGCTCTACAGATTAAGCATAATTATGTTTTAATTAGGTGAACTGAACTAGACGTGTAAACATGTCAATGTTACTAGCTTGCCAAAGAACAGCTTTGTTTAAACATATTTGATGAAATTGAATCTTGTAATTTTGGTTAATCGCTAACTGATATTTGTCATTTTGGTCATAATGGGGGAAAAAAGTAAAGAAAAGAGCCTGTTATTTGCACATAACTGTTCTTTTTACTGCTAAATCATTCTGGATAAATTATGGCCCATGTTGATGATCTTCTTTCTCCACATTATACTTAAATACAAGAACATGCATATTTTTAAACAAATATCTGTTTCCCATCAAAGGACTGAGAAATCTAGGTAGAGACTTGTGAGTAATTTAGGTAAGAAGACAGTGGGACAATGTTAGCAAGTGATCGATGAGCTAGTGATCGAGTATCACTGTAAATTCATAAGAAAACAGAAGATTAAGAGAAAAGGGAGAAGCAAAGAGGAATGGGGAGGGGAAAATAGAGAAAGTGTGCTGGGGATAGTTTTACATATGGAACTGAGTTCGGCTAGCCACAACCAACTCTGTGCATGGACACCAGATGGCTGCTGTTAACTACGGGCCAGCGGTTACACAGATAAGAGACTGAGGAATACATACAGCTGGATACACAAATGCACTCTCCCAAGTGGACAGAGGTAAGGCAATCTGTGCACCAGCTAATTAGAGAGCTGGAGGAAATGTAGAGACTCCATGCCTTGATCTAAAAATGTGTTTTTTTCCTCTTCATGTTGGTCTTTTAGTTGAACGAAGGTTGCATTGATCACCCTAATGTTTTTTAACCATTTACTGTGCAAAGTAGTTTAGTAGGAGTGCCAAAGTTTGAGCAGAGAAGTCAAAGATATTGATTATAAAAATCATCACTCTTTTCATTTCCTTCAATTATTCCTTATCAAAAAGTTGAATTTCTAATCCCCAGTGGCAACGGAATGCAACATTATGCTAATCACTATTTTACATTCATTTATGACAGCAGGGTTAGTAAAATTTTGAACTGAACACATAATTTCAGCAGTAGAATAGCAAATACTCAAATCTTAAATATACACAGTCCTCTCTGAGCAGCTGACATGCCCAGATTGATTCACCCACACAGAACTGATACTGGCTGGCATTTCCTTCACTGATTTATTCATCCGCTCTGTCAGTCTGCAAGGCGACTTTTTGTAAAAATAAAACAACAAATGAAGTGACTGACAGTTAGAGATTTAAAGAATCTTCAGCTTAATCGTGCTCACAGAAAGTCAATGTATAAATGAGTCAGGTACCCAAAAACCCCATGTTAATGCTGATAAAACCAAGAATAATCTGTATTATGTAAAAGCGTTGAACAATTTTAGGTGTACAAATTTCTTAAAGGCCAACCAGTTGATCTATTCCATTAGTATGCTTGGCCTCCTTGGCAACGAAGGCTCATCTCTTCATTCATCAATAGCTGCTGACAGATAGTCAGCTTGCCTGTCTTGTGTTGCCATCCCACACACACAAACGCACACGCAACAGTCAGCAAGTCCAGATTCAATGTGCATGACACATACGACGTGTGGGCGAGCAAACACACACGCACCTGCTGTAGTGTGACGAGTGCTGACACTAAAAACTCTAGACTGTCTGACTATAGTTCAACAGCTGTTATGCAAAAACAGGAGACAGGAAAGGGAGACTAGAAGGGAGGCCTACGGGGAGAAATGATGATGAGTGTAGATACTCTGATATATTTCAGTGGATTATTAACATGTTAATTAACTGAACTGACTAACAAAAAGGAGGAGCAGTTACACAGGTCACTCTATCTATCCCGGCAGTGACAGATGCTGATGTCACAGCAGCAGCATTAGTGATGCTTCATGAACTCACTTTGCATTTTAGTGTTAATGAGGGACCCTAAAGTAAAGATAAACGCAAAAATCTTGATTCACCTTGTATTTTGTGAGCTCAGTGTGGTACACATTTGTTTTTTGTAGTTCATGGAGTAGCTTCTAGTGTTACGCAGAAACTAAAACCTTCATTGTAAAATCTGCTGACAAAGAACACGTCCATAAAAGAGAGTAGATGCACATAAAAGCTATGATGCTGCCTGCCTGTGCATCATCGTCACTGAGGGAACAAACCCATTTGCAGACTGACCTCTGGGTGTCTTTGATGACGACAGTTGAATGTGTAGGTTGATGACAGTATTGATCTACATGGGCAAAAGGCCCGGAAAAGTGTCTGATTGCACCACTGCTTGTGTTTCCACAAAAACATAAAATCCCTAAAAGTTGTGAATATGTGTCAGAGTACCACTGCCACAGACTGAAATAAATAGTGAACAATAATTCCTCACATTGTCTTTCTCTTCTTTTCTTTAAATCAAGAAAGTAAAATACAATAAAAATAAGATAAAATACAAACTGGTGAGGACAGTAAAACATGAAAGACAACAAGACAGAGAAACTGAAACTGAAAAGTCTGGCAGTGAAGAGTCTGACGGTGTTCTACCTTTCTGTGGTGTTTGCATGGTGCTAAAGAAAACACATGTGCCCCCACATACTTCTAAGATACCATAGCTACCTTCGTCCACTTGATCGGAAGCATTAACATAAGAATCTCTTAAGTACAGAAACAATCATCTGTACTCTAATGACACTTCTGCTTGTGCTCAAATACAAGTTTGGTTAGTGTCCTAAAAGCAGATTTGGAAAGAAAAAAATTAATGCTCTTGGTATGAAGTATTAGATTTGGTTTTGTTTACCTAAATAATGTAAGATTAAAGACTTTTTTAAAATCTGCATTTCAAAAGGGTGCAGATGAAAAATTTATTAAAAAAGAATGAAAATGTAAGTTGTTTAATTTCATGTATTCCTTTTATGTGACCTTCTTCTACAGAGCACTCTTTTTATGTTTTCTGATTAGTTTAATCTTTCTGTACCATCTCAGTATTCCTGTCTGGGATGTTGGTGCGAAAGTAGTGCTGTAATGACTTAATCCAGTTAGTAGTACGCAATCGACTGGTTCAATGAGCAGTCAAAGTCAACAAAAATAAAAGTCATGATCAAATAAATGGTTATGTAGGAGATAGTGAAGTGCCATGGGAAAGTACGGTGATAATACAGCCTGTATCTCTGCAAATGTCTTCTCCACTGATATGAAAATGAGAGGTGTCTGACATATGCAAACATTACTTGTTTTAATAGCAATAAACCCTCCTTTGAGCTCTGTAATCTTTACGTTTCCCAACCTGCAGCATTTTTGACAACTGGTCTGAGGAATAAAAATACCCACAGTTGTCGTGACACCAGGCTACAGGAAAGCTCTTTTACTTTTCTGCATCACTAACAGCTATGACATGTTTAAAAAACTATGGATATACTATAATTAACTCTAAAGAGTAAAACAACACAAAAATTTTTTAAAAATAAAACTGGAAAAATGGGACTCAATGACGTGCTCTGCGAGCATAATTTTCAGCATTTTAGAGCTCGACTGCAGCTACACATCTGCTGCCCAGTCTGGCCAGTTTAAGACAGCAATGGGGTCATCTTAACATGCCACGAGATGGCCAAACACACACACACACTCTTAAACACAGAGTGAGAGAGAGAGAGAATAGATTACCCAAGAGCCCTTCCTTGCTCTTTTCTGGGCTTTGGTGCTCTACTTACTAATCTTCCTTTTATGGTGTGACACACATTCTGCACAGAGACAGAAAGAATTTACTGGGACCTCTAGTCATGAACTAAATTGATCGGTTATTTTGGTACTGATATGCTTATTTATGGCATGCTGCACTGAGAACACAGTAACTTGGAGCATATGGGTAGGACGTGCACCAAGTCTGATGCCAAAGTTAATCATTGACAGTAAAAAGGACAGAGGTTCATATTTTCACTCCAGTGTCTGAGCAAACTAGCCTGAGTCACAAGGTCTGAGTTATGTTTGTCTTGTTCGCAAGACTACAGTCAAAGTTCAGACTGAAAACAGTGATTCTTTACAGCATGAAATATGTTTAAGTTCAATTCCTTGATGAAATGTTTTGGTGGCAGCTTTAGAGTGCAACCTCAGCCGGCTGTTGAAGTTACTGATCGTAGGGACACAGAACTGAGTTTTTCATGCATTGCTTTTACATTTTGGCTCAGTTTTGGTTAAACAAACAATGACACAAGGTCATATTTCAAGTGTTGTTTATCTGAGATTGTATATACCTAATTTTGGTAAAAGACCAGATGAATCTATCATGTGTGCTGATACAAATAGCTTTAATAACTAAAACAGCGTGCAGTTTCTTTTCCATCTGACTATATCACTCAAAATTCAGACAGCTAAAAACAAAAACAAATAAGCACCAGACATCTGTTTCTGAGTCATGTTCACAGTTCATAATATTGTTGAAAACACCTTCACCTTCCTGCTGTTTCCTCCAAGCAGGAGGTAATGATGCTTGACAGAAAAAATACAGAAGGAAAAAAAAAACAAATGTCAGTTCAATAGTCAGTGAAAAGTAGCAAAAACAATACTGGCAAGTATCACATGATAAACCAAAAACCGTACTCTAACAATTTAAGAGCACTTTATTAGAAGATGACCACTGAGATGAGATAAAAGAATTAGAGTTGGGGAGAGTCACACCATCTTCAATCCTCCTTAACAAACAGTTCAGTTCAGGAGCTTTTTATATCTTTGTGGATGGGGAAAAAAAACAATGGGAAAATTGTGCTTAGAGAAAATAACTTTAAAATATGTGGCAGCATCATACACATTTGTTTCCCACTGGAAAATTGAGAAACAAGTTTTTTACCAAAGTTATATGTCTGTGGTGTTGTTAACATACACATGGAAGCATTGAAAATACCCCTTACTTAAAACCAAACATCAAAAATATCTACAATGTCTGGCTCTTCACCTTCTGCTGTCTGTAGGTGAATGTGCCGGTGACCTTCCCTTTCCCTACAGAAAGAGACCTAGAGGCCTTCAGTCTGTCAGATACTGGTGATAATTCAAACCAGAGGCATGCTAGAGAGACCTCGCTGTTTGTCAGGGAACACAACACTGCCTTGTTTGCAATAATGACCCCCAGATTACATCGACCATGAGCCTTTGCATGTATTTGTGCCTGAGTGTGTGCGCTTGTGTATGTGCAAGAGCCCCCTGTAAAGTCAAAGAGTTAGGAGGGGATGGTACACAACAATGTCCCCCCACATCCATATGCCTGCCCGAGTACACATACTTCACACAAATACATCATTCATTCAGCATTTATGAAGTCCGTTGTCTTCTGACTGGGAATTATTCTCTATCATTCATGGGATAATTAGGAACAACTCAAAAAGTTTATACTGTTACTACTGCATATTAATTTGTAATTTATCATTCAAAACAGTGGGGAAATAATCTTATTGACTCACTCTGGTTATGTGTTAAATAAGGAGTGTTTAACATTGTACATAGTATTTTCACACATTAAAAAGGCCTGATACATTCAGGAGCACATTTTACATGAGAATATATGATGTATATCTTATTCTGAAACAATAATGATTTTCCCATGTCTGAGGAGGACTGAATAAAGCAACATAGTTAGAGCAAGATCACCTATAATTTTCATGCTGCAAAAAACAGCCAACAAGTCCAGTTACACAGCAAAATGTTAATGGATATTCTACTTTGCATGCATGATTATATTTGTGTTTCAGCAAATATTTAGTTGTTGTTGCCTAATTTCAAAGTAATAAAAGTCTTTTTTTTTTTTTTTAACTCTGTCACTCTTCACAACTTAGGTCTATCTTGCTTTGTTCTTTGTCCACTGCTAGATCGTCCTCTTTGTACTTGAGAGGACTTTCAGTTGTAGTGAAGTTTTATAACGAGAAACAGAAAATAGTTTATGCTGCTGTTACAGAGCAGCTGCATATACACCTGGCTTTAACAGCCTTGACACATGAGATGAGAATGGAGATGTAAAAGAGAAAAACAAATGAAGGAGAAAGGGGAAGTAATAGGGAGAAAGTTTTGGCGCAGGGGAAAAATAGTGAGATAAACCCTAAATTGTTCTGTTTGATTCTTGTGAAAGTAGCCATTATATGCCGGAGGGAAAATGGTGAACAAGTGAATAGCCTCATTTTCTTGAATGTCTTGTTATCTAGTATTAACAGCAGTAATAATGCGTACTTCACCATCTTCGGTTTTCCAGGTGCAATGTGTCATTTAGGCTCCACAGTAGGGGTTGCCTAAGTCTTACGATGATGACAGATTTCCTGGAACCAACATAATCTTTCAGCTTAATATTTAGGCTGGCCAAAAGCTTGGGAGGCAGAACTCTGAGGGTATGTTACCATCTTTAAATGAAGCTCTGTGTGAGTCGACGTGCGCGCTCGCTTGAACAAAGGCAGGCTGTGTTGGGCCACAGCCATACTGCTGCGTTGCGGGTTTGAGTTTATGTATTCGATGTCAAGCATTTAGGAGAGAAACCTAAAATTGGCACACACAGGTTTAACACACACATTTGTGAGTTCGACACAAAAGGGCACATTTACTCCGGTGCCTCGAAATTAACAAATTAGCAAGTCTACACAACATGGATGGATGCAAATAAGCTACACACACAACACTAGCATTTGTAAAGAAAACTCATGTCCAGACAAACAACAAAATTAGTTCGGTTTCTTTTTATTTTATCAGGAACAGACACAGAAGCAAACAAGAGATGTCATCAGGAAATGTTGCAACACAGTAAATTATTGTTAATAAAAATAATAAGATCAACAGGTGTGCAGGACTAACAGGTTTTACGTCAACTTAAAAAAAAAAACAGACTTCAGTCAGATATACATTAAAAGTTAAAGTGTCTCTGAGAAATGTTGCTTTTTTGTATTATTAGAAATCTGTTTTATTAATGATGCCAAGAGTCTTGAGATTTTACCAAGGTGTTAAGATTCTTAGGTTGGAACGTGAACAACTAAATGAGGTATAGTTATCACTTTGATCAACATCTGGACAAAAAACTACAAGACATGCTGGGATGTGGTCTCCTCAGTGGTTGTCTAAGTGTTGTAGAATTATGTCAAAGCAAAAAATAGAAAATAAAAAATTGTCCAACACAAAACATCCACTTTCACAGCCTTTTTTTGCATCTCAGACACAAGTCTGAAGTTGTCATTTTATTTATTTATTTATCTTTTTTTTTAACCAATGTTTTGAATTTGGCTTTGTTTGCCTGTCAGATGTTCCAAGGCCAAACCTCACTGGTCTAACCGGGTTCATGTTTAAACAAAAACAGAGCAAACAGCCTTGACACCTACGAGCGCTTGGAGAAATATTGTAACATACGTCTTCTCACTGTCCTGAACTGGTTTCATGTCCTAACTTTGTTGTATACTTGTGTACAAATGAACATGAACATTTACACGTGATTTACCATTAACCATGACCACATCAATTTAGGACCTAATAAATCTCTTCTACCCCCAAATACAGTATCAAACAACCTGCTGCAAAATTGTTTTTGAGAAAGTTCCCTTTATTCAGCCATGTGTTTTCTCTCAGTCTCACCCATAAAAAAGTCTGAGAAATCAATTATCTCTGAGCATTAAGGGAACAAAGATCATTTTGAGTTATTTATTATAAGAAAGTCAGTCTCTTTTTGTGCTGTGTGTATGGTACACATGACTATACAAGTCTGAATAAGTCTGTGTTTAAGACTGTGAATTTGATCCATTAACTGATCAATTTGCTGGTTTGCAGGGATATGAAAGATTCACAAGATGGGCTTGAGATAAACAGAGGAAAAGAGATCACTGAATAAGATGCACAGAGCTTCCATGGGATAGGATCTAAGTAGGGAAGCAGACATAGCCATGCCTAGTCTTGCACTGAAACCTGAAAAGAGGACAGAGCCTCTCACAGAGGGCTCTCAGACACTGGGTTAGTTCAGGATCTCACTGCTCTGTAACGGACGCCAAGGCATGAACCAAGAGAGGCAAAGAGGAAAGGGTCTGATTTTTTTTTTCCAAGGAAATGTATAGGGCTCTGTCTATGGAGAAGCCCACAGAGCATGCTCAGGGAAATTATCCAAATATAGTTAGAATTGAATTATCATCTGCTCTACAAAAGTCTTGTGTTCAGTGGAGTCTAACTCAGGTTTAGAAACCCATCTACCTCACAGAAACCTACTATCACAAGCACATAGGTTAATGTAAACATAAAGATGCTTATTCCAGCCTGGAATTCCTGAACCTTCCAATCAACATTAAAGGATCAACTACACAGACTTGAAAGCCAAAGGCTGCTGACTAATGTGTAAAAATGTTATCTACCCCCGCACTGACAGGCATAGATAATAGATATCAGATGTGACACTTTCTGCCCTGAAACAGCACCAAGTGCATTACCAGATGACCAGCAACAGCAGAAGGTAAATCTTTAGTTTACAACCACATTCTTTTGATAAATACTTAAAAAAAAAAAAAAATTCACATTAACATTTTTTCTAATAATATATGCTGTTTCAGCTTCTATCAGATGCTTTTCTTTTTGTTCAAAGCAAGGTTATGGACTGTACTGTCTGTGACAGCAGTCTGATGTTCTGACTTACTCATACTTAACTCATTCCCACATTATCTAATCACTACAAGAGGAATTAAAACTCATGGATTAGACCACACCCACCATCACATAATCTTTTCAATTCATTCTAACATGTATCTGGAGGGATTTTCAGTACTTTCTTTAGTGGTTACAGAACCATTGTGTTGATATAATCTGTCGACACAGACATATAAACATCTGCTGAATCACTTGAAGACGCCGTCCTGGTAGTTGCCATAACAGAAAGTGTCTCCTACACTACGTTTAGCCATCAAAGCACACACGTAAACATACACACAAGGTGAGAACAAAACAATATGCTAACATGTGTTATATAAGGTGGAGCCTGGAAGAGGTCGCAATGCAGGTTACAGAGGGAAGACAGATGGAAATGTCCTGTTGTAACAAGTAGGAAAAAAAGCTGCAAAATATTAAACAAAAAAACTCAGAGGCTAACACAAATAGTCTCATCATTGTGGCAAAATCTTCACTAGAGTTTTTTGCTGAAACAAATCTAAACTACTTTAATATTCCCAGGATCCATTATCAGATTATTGTAAATTATCTTAGATTTTAATCAGCGATGTAGCATTGCATGTCAGTGCTTGAGCACAACTTAGGAACTACATTTCCATAACTATCAGCCTCTGGCTCTTCATTTCGAGGGAGAGACTAGAATTATTTTAAGCTACTTTTTCAGGGATATTGTGCTTCTTCTTGTCAACATATATGTGTTGTGATTTAACTCTATATCTCTAGTGGTTCAGCTGACAAAACCCATTTAGTCCTTTATTTCTGGCTATATATCACCTTTGATCTATTTTTATTTTTTATAACAACCTGCATGAATATATTTAGGACAGGGAAAGACTAGCTTTTCGTTATGGAGGACAAATACAATGTTTGCAAGGACTATTTACATTCATAATTAACCGTGAATAGATAATAATGCAACTTCTTACATTAATGCCTTAAAAGTCTACTGCATGATAATCGTTTATGTCCGAGGAGATCTGACAGGCTTCTACACGCTGGCTTTGTGACAGGTGTATATTTCATCTCTACAGAGTCAGACTTGCCCAAACAGAGTCGTCACTATAGCTGTTGACAGAGCTATTGGGATTAATATTACCACAGAGGCACAGAAGAGACACACACGCACACACACGCACAGTGTTCATGTAGAGACAGTGTCCTAACAGCTGCCATTCCTACATTTGACACAACCCTCTTTTCTATAACTCCATAAAACCATTATCCTTTGGGTGGTGTAAGTTGTAAATATCTTTTACAACTTTTTTTTTTACATTCAAAGAACCAAAGTGGCTGTTATAAAGACATTACTGATCCTTCATGCAGTGTGTTTTAATTTTCTAGTTCTAATGGCCTAGTATCTAATTACATCTAAAAAGTGGTAAAACTCCTCTGTAACCAGAGTAATTGACAGGATCTTATGCAATGTTCGTTTAGGGCATGCCTCACTTTGCTTATCAAAAACAGCACCATAGTATCAAGGAAGGTCCTATTGGCCTTTGGCTTTTGTTAATAATAACAGCCTTCAACAAAGAATGGTTTAATTCAAACAACATGCGATTCATAAATTGAGTAAAAACAAAAACATGCATTATTCATAACTGTGCATCCTCACTGCTGCCTGGAATGAAATTTTCTCTCTCTGTGGCACTGTTACTGGCCCTGACGTGAACGCAATCCCACTTCTCATCCACTCAGTTACTCTCTCGCTCACCTGGTGAATGAAGTACTACAAAGTGGTTGCATAGTAACACAGAAATACACAGACAACCAATCTAAAAACAGACACAACCACAGAAAAATAAACACAAGTCTGTTATGCAAAGACGACAAGTGACGCACGTGTCAATAATTTGATACAAGACAGCAGGAAGAAGATCCACGAAGAAGCTGAACAGATACTTCATGAAAAAAATCCCCTTCTGGGGAGTTGATTATTCTGCAGTTTAGTTGTTCCTCTGTTCTCATGTCTCTGCTGTCTCTTTCATGGATTCAATGAGGCTTTGTCTCCACGTTTTTGGAGGGAGGGAATATGCTGAGAACTCAGAAGCACATTAGACCGACATTTATGCAGCGTGTGATTATTTTCTACATAAGACAACACTCCAATCATAAATCTATCTTCAATTTAAACTCTTCAATTTTTAGCCTTCTCAAACATTGACAGGATTCTGCATGTGCAGATTTATCTTTTTAAAACACTGCTGAGAAGTCAGAAGTCTGAAGAAGGAGATTTAAAGAAGATATTGGCAATTAGGTCTTTTTAGTAATGAAACCTTTTTAGTTTAACAAGAAAAAAAATAATTAATTTCACCAATAGTTGATAGCTGTAATTTATTCTACTGACAAAAATGCTACACTCTGCACCAGAAGGGAAGATACTGTCAATAAGAAAATTATTAAATGTAATGCTTTTCTGTTGTGTTTGAGAACCAATTGCATTATAGAAGGATTCATCATTTACAACTCCACACATCTGGATCTGAATCTACAGCTAAGACTCAGAACCCAAAACCGAAATCTAATTAATCTCATAATCCAAACATTAACCGCCTTCTTGTATTTAGTATCACGCTTTTTCTCTCAACTAATTTAGATACATCTGGGTAAATGCTTGTTTGTCATTCTCCAAGGCACTGAAGTGTTTATCAAGTCAAACTAAAAACAAAATTAATCAGTAGCCCTTTCACATGAGTGTAAATCAGATTAAACAATCAGACCAATTAAGAGTAAACACTGTCACACTGCTTAAAGGCAGTGGTAACTCTGTAGGTGCTCCTCAGAGGGTGGTGGATGGTTATTGTATGAAGAATCCAAGGGGGTAAAAAAAGATGATGAAAAACTGCATTTGCACATTCACTATATTGTGGATATTAAAATATTTGACATATTTTTACATTTACAGTTCTCTCACCATTTTAACTGAGTGTTCTGTGCATAGATGGGAATTATGTCAATTCTTAGGTATGTACAGGCTTAATATGAGCAGAAATGAGGGCAATGGCATGAACACCAAGTGTTAATTACTCAATTTGGATGCACAAAAATTACTCTGATGATTTAAGCTCATGTATACTGTAAATGTTCTGAAAGTATTAACAAGCCAATAGCGTGCTCAGGTTTCTTCTTGAGAAACTCACTGGTGACAGTGAAAGCCAGGTCACCAGGGTTTACACTATACTTAAAAAATGTCTAATCCATTGCCAAACATGTCACATGGCCAAAACTAAGCCGTTCACACTCAGCAGTAAATAGTGCTAAAATAAACAGTGTCACAAAGACAAAAGAACAGGGGGGCAGGGGAAAGAAAAACCTATAAAAAATAAAGCTCACTGGAAGAAAACAAAGAAAATTAGACCATGAAGGAAAAAGAATATTACTTAAAGAAAATGAAATATAAAGTATGTCACAGGCCATATTCATTATAGTAGACAAATAGATTAGTCAACAAAAAGTGCAGAAAAAAAAACATGGAAAGGAAAGAGATGGGAAACTGACTCTATACAACTTTAGACAAATAGCTCTGTAAATCAGAACAAGTATTTTTTCGACACTGCAATACTTTATTGATGTTATGAGTATGGGAGGTTCTTACACAATGCTTTCCATGACGATAGCTAAGCTGCTGAAATATATTTTTCACCAAACCACATATGTTTCAAATCACACAGTGTGGTCATTAATCTTAAAATCATGGCATGTTATGCACTTTATTGGGCCTAATGTTGCCAAAGTTTGCTTTGCCTAAATTAATTGTTGACGATAACTTTTATATGAACAATAGTAAGTATGTAACCAGCATTAAACTGAGTTTAAGTAAAGTGAACCAAGCAATCCTTAAAGACGCTTCGAAGTTGCCACTAATCCTAAGAAAGTGACACCACTAATTATGAAACAAAGACACTCTACTTTGACATGCCACTAATTTAACAATTATGAGGCAAATAAATTCTAAGAAAAAAGATTAGAGAACATCTTCTTATTTAATAATGGGGTACTTCAAAAGGGGAATTTTCTTAGCTGAGCTTGAATCCACTTTTCACATATTTCTTGTAAGACAGTTTAATTCAATAATACTTCATTTATCCCTGAAGGGAAACCATGTTTATGTACTCAGTCATTATTGTAAAGTAACTGGACTCATTGTAGAAAGTTATAGATGCTGACACAAAGTCTGGGACACGGTCATTCAGTCACTATGCCGTGTAGAGGATTTGCAGTGTTGTCCACAATATTTTGCAAACCATTCAACATTCTTCTTTGCCCAATGCACAATACTTGGCATAACAGATGGTAAAGAAATGAGCAAAGAAATAACATTAAATCTATATAAAATGTACGATTCCTCTGCAGCTTCTTGTTAATTACTTTCAGCAATCAGAAAACTGTGGATCTGTGCTCTATTATCATAAACACACATATGTATATTCTTTTGAATTGCTGCTAAAATGATCTTGCCACTGAACTGAAAGATGAATGACCACCTCATCATTCATTATAGAGGCATATCAACTGCTTTCTGGATATAGTAGGTCCCAGCAGCAGAGTTTGGTTTGGTGAAAAATGACCCCACACTAAATCTTGTTTTAGAGCTTTTTCTTTTTCAAAAAGATATTAAGAGTCGCTGAGGGCACTGACTCAAAACTCTATCCAATTTTTCATGCCTCTGAGCTACTGCGAGGTATAGCAACCACAAAAACCATATTGCTAGTGTCACTAGAATAAGTTAAATTTAGATGTAATGAGAAAAACTTTCTTTCAGACTCACTCTTCTGCTTTCCAGGAACTTTTCAGTATGCTTCACAGTTCAAGAGTCCTTGAGTTACCTCAACACCTCTAAAACTTCATAACTGTTATGAAAGCAAAAGAAAAGAAAAGAAAAGAAACATGCTGCCTTTTCTCAATATGGTAGTTATTCTCTCTCTGACGTGCTGTGGTCATTAGCAGCCATCAGACCTCTTGAGAGAAAAGCCAACTCAGAGAGTCTGACCTCTTAAATCACCATGGAAAAATCAACCAACCGTGTCTGAATGAAAACTGCCATTAGGTGGACAAAGTGTACGTGTGTCCCCGTGTAACTGCTAGTACAACAGTCAGATGGGCTTTGAGTTGGAATTAAAACTATAGCAGAAATTAATATTTTCTCCAGATACCAATAGATTAATGAGGATAACTCAAACTGATTAGATCAAAATGGTTTTAAAAAGCTTTTTAGTTCTAGCATTTGATGAACACAGGCAAGAAAAACACATTTGAACTTAAGTATAACTAAAGTATATCTTCCATGCTACGTTTATATGATAAGTCTTAAAAGAATCATGGCTTATATGAACTTATAACTTGTGGTTAGACAGCAGTCTAGACCTCATCAGAATTCAACTGACTGACATGACTGGTACCAGAAACATAAATATGGTCTGCATTATTATTCATTATTGACATTTGCTTCTATGGTAATGAAGTATACAGTAAAGCCTGAGCAATAAATGATAAAATGATGAATATTGTAGGTATTTAATAACCTAATGCACAATATGTAAGGAAAGTAGGGTGAGAAGAAGATGAAATAACAGAAGAAAAGCCACACAGCACTCTTCAGCTTACCAAACCAGAGCCTTTCATAGAAAACTGATATACTGTGACAGAGTGAGGGAGAGAATGATGACTCCCTTTACTCCTCTACCTCCACTTGGCTCAGTTCTCCCCTTGCTCCTTCTCGCTGCTGTGAGTGAGGTGATGAATGTGTGTGTCTGTTTCAGTTCCTATTAATAGGATGGTGCATGGCTGGAGGTGTCCAAGCAAGGGAGAGATGAGATCTCTCACTCTCTCCCTATCCTTCTCTCACATATACAGAATTAAAGCAGACTAGAGTCCAGATGTAGCAGAGGTGGGGTGGGGGGTGGGCAAATGAAAGCAGAGAAAGGGGGTTAGAGGTCGAAGACAAAGCCAACAAAAGAGCTTCAAACAGCATGCTGATGGATTTACTGCCCGTACTATATAGCCTACAACCCACATAACTTCTTCGCACAGTGGGGTGAAATACTGGACTTCCACAGTATAGATCCAAAGCCAAACAGTGACATGGCCCTCAATTGGTGTGTAAACTATTTTAACTCTTACAGCACCATTACTAGGGGTAACTATTCCTACCTCTTGAGTTGGTAGCCAGGTCAGCCACCTTCTGAAAAGCATCCAGGAAGGCTCCGACAGCAACCACCGTTGCCCTAGGACAAAAGAAGAGAGAGGTTTGTTATGAAGAGAGTTTACCAAGGATGAGAAAAGAAAAATCACATCTACATGTTTTATCAACCTATTTTTGTTTATTGTAAAAAAAAAAAAAGGAGAATTCCAGGACAATGATAGTGAAAAATGCTGGATCTTAGAACACCACCGATGGTGTAGATACACTATATACTCCCACACAAACTCTAATTGCTGATCACCTACAATATTTATGCACAGGAGATGGAAGTCTAACACTCTTATCAGATCTGTAAAATATGCCTATACCCTTTTGTGCGAGTAATTTCTGTGTAATTGTGTGGAGTTTGCCTTACTAACAGACCAATTAAACGATCAGCATGCCCTGTTTGCTTCAAAGAAAATGGGGCTAAAGCAAGGACCCAACTCTGATCTGCTATCCTATCATCTTTTTACAGTCAGTACAGATGTATTTTACAAAGTAAAACCGAAACATTGACTGCAGAGAACAGCTGGTTTCCCAACCGACTGCCTATCTGGTGTCCGGATGAGGCAGTTAATATACTAGTTGGAAACAGGCTGCTTACTGGCAGGCCAGATGATTGGTTAAGTTGCAAACACTGGCCTACTTCAGAAACAACAGAGCTCTCATGATTAAGATCACAGGTATGAAGATAAAAGAAGCTTGATGTGAGCCTGTGCACTTATGTGATATCCGATCTCCCCAACAGAGAGACTATTTTCCAGTCATACTGTTTTTTTCCCCCAAAGCATGTCTACACACAAAAGCTTATTTGTTCTGAACCTGAGCATGTTAATTTGTTGTCGCTTCTTATGGGAATTTCCATCAACAGTTCAGAAACCTTTCTGGTCAGACCAATAACCTAGTAAAGGTTGAATCTTATCAAACTCTTTTAAGACTGAAAGTCGTTTCAGGTTATCACAGCACAGTCGTGATAGAATCAGACAATACAATTCTATTAAAAAGGTTAATTATAGAACTTCCACATTGACTAGGACAATAATCCTCTTTATTACTCATAAATCTAATGCAGTATAAGTTAACAAGTGCTGTGTTGTCACAAAGCTGACCATAAGACCTCTGGGTGTGTCTTGCAAATGGAAAAAGAAACATACGCACAGGCACACACAGATTCCTTTCTATTTAAGGCCCTGTGTGGGCACCATAACAACTTCTAACTGATATCCGCCTCCACTAATTTATTACATAGACTCATTGGTCTATAGATCATATTTTACAGGCATTTCAGTCGTCTTAAATCTCTAATTCAAAGCAGGTTTGCATTAATAATTGCTTGAAGCCTGCTTTTAGTATCACTAATTACTTGCTACTTGTTCTGTGCTTTTAAAAGACGGACGCCAAACGAGGTCATCCATTCACCACACGCTTATCTTAAAGCTTTACATCCAACTCATTTAACTGTTAAAGGCAGAAAAAATTGATGATTTCATCTCTGACAGCTTGCCAAAACTCCCAAAGACGTCTGTGGCTGACAGAATATTTTTCAATGTCCTATAAGGGGTTCAAGTCTGTGTAGTACTCCAACAGTGACATGAGTGCTACAGCACCTCTGGTCTTAAAATCTGCACACACCCGTGCTCCAAAAGCAAGACAAATGACTTTAACATCTATTCCACAAGGCCTTGGCTAAGCCAATCCAAACTCGCTATAGGGAATGCCATTGAGCAGTAGAGTGCTCTTTACGACAATGATACATTCAGTCCTGCTGCCCTCATCTATTTATGGTTCAGCAGAAACTGGAATGCAAGAGGAGTAAATGCAAATCATAGAAAGAGGTTGTGTTAACTGAATTTGCGTCAGTAAAAATACAATACCCATAACAATGACAGGGTTAGTCCTAAGTGTGCTTTAAGAGATTTTAATAAGTGTTTAAGTGCCCTTTGTACTGTAATGCACTCAGTACAAGTCGGCTGACTGCCCATGTGTTTGAATGCACTAAAAACCATCCAGTATCAGCTCAAATACATCAGATGGATCTTGAAGCTTTGAGGTGGTGCGTTTCCACATGAATGAACTTTCAGCCAGAAACAGGGAAAGGCTGGCAAGCCCAGCTTTGATACAGCTGCATCAACCCTAGACAAATCACTGACAAATGTAAAGAGGACTGATTACAAATCAGTTAGTTTTGTATACCTCCCTGTTCTCGTTCTTCAAAGTTCTGTTCAATATGCATGCATGTGTGCGATTGATCCTTAAAACCACAAAGGGGAGAGAAAAAAAAAACACCACAATTTTTAAACGATTAAAGAAAAAATGACAGACCTGCCCAACACTGTAATTAGTTGACGTCCTGGTTGCTTTGTAAGAGGGGAGGAGAGGGGCTAAATTACAGAGTATACTCCATTTAGACGTCATGTGCCACTACCACTACTGCCTGGTAAACATATACAGACCAAAAAGGTTAGGTGGGTCTACTTGTGTTTTACTACATATGGATATGTGTGTCTGTGTGTTCTTTTATGTTCAGTCAAGTCCCCATGCAGATTACAGAGGTCAGTGGGCTGCGACAGGAGGAGTTGTGCTATAGGCTAAATGGTCATTTTGGTATTTGTAGTAGCTGGAGACAGGCTTTAAGACAAACAAACAAACAAACAAAAAAGTCAGTATACATTAAAGATCACTCCAGCAGAGAGGGGATCATTATCAGCAATCACGTGCCACAACTGCAGCTTGGTGCGGTAGAAGCCTTGTTAAATATATAAAGACATCTAAAAATACCTAAACATGTCTGTCTGTCAAATCAATCAGAGAGCATGAATTAATGGATTCTAGCCAGACAGAAGATAAATCAGGTAAATAACAAAGATCAAGCAGTATTCCATGGGCAGTTTTCATGCAGGACCTCCAGGCCATTTTTGGTCCATCCTCTGTAGTTTCTTTGGCATGTTTCTGTCACATCGTTACATCATTGAAGAATACTTTCCTTACAGTTGCATATTCCCAACAAAAACAACAGATTTGTTTCATATCATGCCACAAAAAGATAATGAGAGTTTTGTGTTTTATACATATATACATATACATACACATATATATATATACACATATACATATACATATATATATATTTATATATATATATATATACACATATACACATTATATATATATATATATACACACATATACATATATATATATACACACACACACACACACACACACACACACA
>JAOWBL010000008.1:4923557-4963234 GCA_028564865.1 Zenarchopterus dispar | reverse complement strand
CAAGTGATTTCAGTGAGAATTGTGGGTTTTTCCTTCTTTAACTGAGGGGTACCAACAATTTTGTCCACGTGTGTATATAATGAAACATCTGTCTGTGCATTTCAGTACAATCTAGTACTGTTTTACGTTCACACAGCCATGGCTTATCACGCTAAAATTTGTCTCAGCTTAAGTAAATCAGAAAAGTAAACAAGTGTAATTGGTTGTAAATGCAGGAGGGATGTTTACTGGAAGTTATGTGTCTGCCACTCTGCCTCCTAAATAAGCAAATCCTGCTAGGAATAGGAATAAGCTAATTAAACAAGGACGGCTACATAATTTAAGGATTTTAAGGATTTTCCTTTACAACAAGAGCCCCCCACCCCCACCACTTCCCCCAGAACAGCTTGTGTTTGCTTGCAATGTTTGCTCATCAGCTTAAATGCTGAAACGTTTGGAGGATGGGTTCAACAAGGTAAGAAAACACATGAAACACGTGCAGAAAGAAAATGGTTGAGCCAATCAATCCCTGTGGCAAATGTATAACATAAAAGACTGAGATAATCCAGCTGGAAGTTAAGTAACTAATTTTTGCGTTTACATTTTCAGTTGGATCCAAACTGACCCAGGTGCTCTGCACAATGCCCCATATTTCCTGCCCTGGGCTTTGACCTGGAAGTAACAGAAAAGGCTGGGGCACAGAAAAGATAGAGAGTAATCACAATGTCTCACATTTTCATATTTGTAAAAAGATGTCAAAGAAATCCTGTAACAGAAATGGAACTAATTTGAAAAAACTCCCAAATATCAAATAAAACTTTTTACATTTCCAGGAGGTGGTTTGTCAGGGGATTCGATAATTTGATTTGATTCAATAAGTTTATCGCAAAAGTATAATGGAAACACTTTTTGCAATTTTCCACATCTCTGGCAGCGGTGGATGTGGAAGCAGGCTATACTTATTTGAAAAAGACTGTTCAGTGGAAACACCGACCACATTATCTTTATTGCAAATTCATAGTTTTGATTTTCTTTTGTGAAAAAAGTGTAATGGAAACACTCCTAATTACACAACAGAAAATTGTGTAGTTTGTACAGCACAGCAAATCCTCAGAGCAGAAACTCAAGTAATGTGAGTGGCCTAAGTGAAACCAAGTGTAAAAAACAAGATCAGATTTACACAGGAACTATTGTTTCAAAATAAAACAGGAAATAAAGCTGAATAAAAATATATTCTATATTCATAAAAAAATTGAACATGAAAGGCCAAAGTCCAAACTTGAAAGAAGACTAAAACCAAAACCATGATGTTTAAGTACTTTAATCTTTCCTGATGCAGCAGTTCAAAGTAGTAGCAGTGTCTAAACTGGCTACTGGCTTGCTTTTACTGTTTGGATCAACTGCTGAAGAAAAGGGATGGCATTGTTCTAAGTCATTCCGTTATTTCCACTTCTGGGACACTGAATCACGTGAACTATGATATAGAAAAAAAGCAATAAACATGGGTGATTAAAACACAATGTCTCAGACACTATTCAGCATGTTTTTCCTTTAGGGCTGACATGTACATTTGTTTATGGGAAATACAGTATGGTCATTCATTTTGGACATTTTATTTGGAGCTGGGTTGATGATATGATCCCACAGGGATTACCTGAAAGTCATTATGTTTTCCAGAGGTTTTTATAAGTGTGACTCATTTAAATGAAACTGCATGTGTTGTTGTACTTCTGTTGAGGTTTTGATCCAATTTCTTTACACCCTATTTTCCAATAAACGTTTCAATAATTCTGCTCTAAAAAGACTCTCAGTCCTTGTGATGATCATTTTTTATTTGTGCAAAAAAATCTTATATCAGAATGTGGGAGGCTTTTCAGATCTGGCTTCATTAGGATTAGGATCTCATTGGACTTCATATTGGTAGCTCCAGTCAAACTCCTGTCAAAAAACCTGATAATTAACTCTGAACCTTTTATCTGCTTCATTTGTCCTGAACAGGGAAATAGACCATATCAAGTCAATTATATTCTTTTGAGCAACTTGTTCAAATACCCTTAAGTCCTTGAAAATGGATATATTTGGCTTAAGTTGACTGTTTTCCTAAGTGGTAAATGGTTAAAAATAAAGGTATAACACTGTTTTCATCTGTGTAATTTTCCATTTTTTATTTTTTTTAAAAATTTTTTTAACTTATACTGTGCACTGTAATAACGCAAGAATGCAGCCAGTCAAACAAAAACTGTAGTATAAGTTCTTTTTTAAATTAATTTATTATAGCGTTATCCATATTTTTTGTACATTACGTTGTTAACCCTACATACTAATAAAACAATACACTGTAGGCTCTACTTTAAAAATGTACCAACTGCACTGTAATTGCTTGTTAATTGGTACTTCATGTCCTGTACCTTGTCACTTTAAGAAAAAACAAAAACAAATATTAAACCAATATGAGGGTACAGAAAAATCTGAAAAAGAATGTTGAAGCGTAAAAGGGACAAGTCAGCAAAACATGGGCCAAATGCCAACATTAATATTGTTGTAGTCTAAGAGTTGACTTTTCCTACTCAACACTGACGGTTTCACAGCACATACCCCCACCTTGTCTTGTAATTGTTTTTATCACCCCTTAACCACGGCGTGCAACACACACGCCCACCCACATACTACACTTCATTCACTCACATGGCAGACTCACCAAATTAAGTGCCCGGTGCTGGGAAAGCCTTGTGGCCTGCATGTCAGTGGCATCCTGGAGAGAGAGCAGGAAAACATGCTGCTGTTTCAGAGGCTGCTGGCCTGTTTGTCATCTTTTCCAAGGTTACTAGAGACTGCAGGATATTAACTCAGTGGAAAATACTCACAGAGATAATAATGGAAAAATGCAAGAACATGAAAGCGTTGACTCAAGTGGAAACCCTGTTGTCAAGTCTTGATTATGTAATTTTTGATTAAATTTACTCAACACTGAATGTAAAATTAGAATTAATGTATTAATGACA
Source organism: Zenarchopterus dispar (assembly GCA_028564865.1). NCBI lineage: Eukaryota > Metazoa > Chordata > Actinopteri > Beloniformes > Zenarchopteridae > Zenarchopterus > Zenarchopterus dispar. The sequence goes on along the minus strand of JAOWBL010000008.1, from coordinate 4,960,253 downwards.
GATACTCAGGAAAGTTTCAGTTCTGATGTAATTTTTTGAGACATGTCACAAGTAAAGACTTTTTTAGTACTGAACAAAGAGGATGATGCATTAGTCTGCATTCGGCTGCTCAGTAACTAAATGGATTTCCATGAAATTTTGTGATATAAGCTGTGCTCCTTCATTGTGAGGAGAAAACACCAGTTTCTTTTAATACTTTAGTAAAAGCCTAAAAACTCTTGGCATCTCCCCCTATATTCCCATAATTAGAAAATAATAGTAGACTAACATTTGAAATTAAAGTGAGTATTATTATAGGTGCTAAATATCAGACTTTAAATATTAAACTGCCTTTATTTAGTTACTACTTGAAGTGTGTTTGGCAATGATGATAACCTTGAGACTTGAATGATGAATGATGTTGGAAGCTTGGCGCATCTTTTTATGAAATGTTTTTCCCATTCTTTCTTGGAGAAATGTTGAAACTCATCCATTTTCAGGAAAATACTTTTAAAGAGTTTTCCTGAAGCCACTCCAGGGTTTTCTTACTGGTCTGCTTCAGCTCTTCAACTTGTTGATCCTGAGCAGTCTGGAAACACCTCTGACTCAGGATGCTGCCATATGTTTCTGCATCCATCTTTCTCTGATTGGTCTCAAAGCGACTCTCACAGAAATATATCCCTGCAGAGCAGTTTGTGCAGTTATTTTAGTAGTACTAGTCCAGGTGTTCTCTAATAAATGTGTACTGCAGTAAGAAAAGAGACATTAATACAGAACAGAACATCTGCAAATGTCTTTACAATTTTGATATTCAACCACTTTGATGCAGTTGGGTTTTTTTTTTGTTTTTTTTTTAGACACAAAGATCTGTTTCCAAAATGTGATCAGTGGGCACATGAATAGCTCTTTCCTTTATAACTTGATTATAAATAATTCACTCTCAATTAAAATTCTGTCAATCATGAAATCTGGCAAATGCTTTTTAAACTTAATTGCTGGTGCTGCTACTGAGATCAGCAAATTTCATAAACTGATAACCCATAGCATCATTAACACTCACCTAATACTGAGTCATCTCTCTGTTTGTCGCTATAAAAGCTCTGACCGGTCAGGGAATGGACAAATATCACTTCTGGGGGTGCCTGGTCCCTGGACCTCGGCCATATTTCGGGTGTATTGTCTGGCGCAATGACTCTTGTATTTTTTAAACCTTTTCAAGCCTTCTCTCTCTCTCTCTTTTCTCTTGCCTCCAGCAATCTTGTTGAGTGTGATTGATACTCCAGTGGTTAGGCAGACACGTCAGACTCAAGGCCTGCGGGCCAAATCCAGCCTGCAAGAACATCCATCCATCCATTTTCTTTACCCGCTGAATCCAATTACTGGGTCACAGGGGTCTGCTGGAGCCAATCCCAGTCCATTTCAGGCAAGAGGCAGGAGTACACCCTCGACAGGTTGCCAGTCCATCGCAGAGCCACATGCATAGATGAACAACCACACACACTCACACTCACATTTAGAATTCTCAATCAACCTAAACATGCAGGTTTTTTGGACTGTGGGAGGAAACCGAAGTACCCGGAGAAAATCCACACAAGCATGGGGAGAACATGCAAACTCCACACAGAAAGACTACTCCCGGGCTGGGAGTCGAACCAGGAACCTGCCTGCAAGAACATGCACAGAAAATTGTGTACGTACAATACAATACTATACTGTTTTAGACACATTCATAAACCATAATGACATGTCCCACTATACATCTTGATTTCATTACCTGCCCCATGATGGCATCTACCCACTGAATGGCGGTATCTCAAGTTAAGTTATGTCCTACAACAGGATTTGAAACAAATAAATATATTTTTTCAAAAAACAAAACAAAACATTAGCAATGACAGGCGAGAATAGAGAAGAAGCAAAATCATGTTTCTGCCCACTGGAGACAAGCCACAGTATTTTTGTTAGAGGCCTGAAACCCACTTTATCCATCAAAGGTTTGCCACATATCTACAATAGTAATAAATTTTTAAACCATCAATATTAGACATAAACCTAAAGGAAAAAAAGACAAACACGGGATACTGGCTTTCCCAACTTAATATAAATTGTTACAAGATGACCATTACCCTGTTTAACTTTTATTGACTGTAATGTTGTCTATGTTTTACTTCATTTTTTAATCTTCTTAAGACCATGTAGAACATAAGTTCACCACAAACTTCTTCCACTGAATCACATGCAAGATGTTGAGCCTATCTTACTGTGAGGAGTATCTCAGATCATTCAGAAAGGATAGTTTTCCTCCAGTTTGTTTTTGGCCTTCTGGGCTTTCTCTAAAAGGGTGTTGCTCACCTTAGAGCTATCTTTGCTGCTGGGACATCCTGAAGGTTGCTCAAAGGTAACATACAAACATGTACGTATATGTCCATTAATTTAAATATATAAGTTCTTTAAATGCAAATTCCTCAAGGCTCTTTGTCAGGAGTAATCTGTTACATAGTTATAGTGATGTTACATATTATCTTCTTTACAAACTCATGTTCTTACATATTCTTTGTAAAAAGCAGTTGCTATAGTTTGCTAAAGGCTGAACAAAGTTATCATAATTAACCTGTATTGAACTATTTGCTGAATAGTTGCAACCAATAATCATGCTTACATTTGACTCTACAAGGTCTCTGGGAGGCAGGACACGTTTGACATCGAGGACATTATGGGCTTCAATATCTTCCCTAAGAGCACTTTGACTGAAATGGAAAGTTTTGCTCATACTTTTAATTGCTGTTTTTTGCAATATATTTTTGTTTTCACTTTTGCAGACTCAGTAGTTTGTGACCTTGTTAAAACAGATGTTAGACTTAACATCTTTCTACTCTTGAAAGTGGTAAAACTATTACAGGCTTATCATAGCTCATAGGGCTCCACATGCCCTGTACATGTACAGTTCTTTTCTTTGTTTTCTTTGCCCTGAGGAAAGTATGTTTGGGAAGTATTAAATATTAATGAAACATCCCGTGTGGGTGTTTTTGTTCCTTTTTTCTTTTTTTTTTACTCTTTTATAGAGCTGTACTGAGGTGAGGCCTGACAGTATACAGTACAGTAGCTGCACAGTTAGGCCATCTTTATTTTGGGTGCACGCCACTGTAGATTGTGGCTGGTGAGTAAGACCTTCTTTGCCACGCGCTCATTTTGGATGGCAAACATTCGGCACAAATACACACATTGAGTGGTTCTTTCATGAAACGGATTAGATAAACAAGTTAGCCTGCTGCTGACTCTTGTCTGTTGACTTTCTCCAACCATTACTTTTCCCCTGCTGGCGGCAAAATAATTAAAAACCTGTAAAATGTATCCTTGCAATTCAACTGTGAGCTTATCTGCGATGTGTTTGACAGGAAATGGCACTTTCTCAACAAAGAATTGTTTCTAAACAATTTTATTCATACTAAAAAAAAAAAGGGTATACTATGTCTGTCTGTCTTGCTGTAGCAGTGATGCTTCAGTGCTCCTGACTTCTTGACCTCCTGAATATCGTTGCTTTTAACTTGTATCTACATTCTTAATGACGCATAGTCCATGGTCTAGTTCACAGCTATGTTTATGGTGACCATGAGGCTCAATATCACATTTCTCATTCAATACAATACACATGCTGTTCCAGTTACAGAACTTTAGTCTTCTTTAATTATTCTCTCTCAGTATCTGAGGGTCTTTCATCTGATGGGACTTGTTTCCAAAATACGTTGTTGGCAGTCAAGTATTTCAACATAGTTAAGCAAAACACTTTGACAGAAAGTTTGTATAAAGTTTAAAATACTGATCTAAAAAGACTCGTGGTGGCCAGAGAATGACAAACTCGAATGGAAAGAAGTATAATACATTCAGTATTTAGCTGAGGCCACTGAAGAAGAGAAAGCATATTTATAGACTGGAAATACTGACAAACAGTAGTGAACAGTTATGAGTGTTTCATTGACTCATGTAAGAGTTTTCCTGGTAGCAGTACCAGGAAAAGGCTTTTGGACACAAATACTAAGAATTTGATCACTTTTAGAATTGCAAAACCTATCATCGTAGTCAGGAATTGGTGTCAATAGATATTATAGTCTTGAATTTATTAAGGCAAGAAGCAGTGTATTTTTCTACTTTTGATACAATACCAGGGCCAGATAATACAGTCTAAAAAAAAAAACTATGAAAAAGATAGAATAGAGATACAAGTATTTTCAGAAAGACAGGATTTCTGAGAATGTGACATGCAGTATATTGTATATTTCTGTATTTTCTCTTTGTTATTAGAGCAATCATACAAAGCTACTATTATGTGGATTCCAGCTGCTGTCAAGTACAGTGCTGTGAAAAGTATTTTCCTTCTTCTGATTTTTCTTTTTTGTTACACGTTTCAGATCATAAAAACAAAGATAACCCAAGTAAAGGCAAAATGCAGTTTTTAAATGATGATTTCATTTATTAAGGAGTAATACTATTCAAACTAACTTCACCCCTTAAGCCCCCTAAATCTATTGACTGGTAGTGTCGCCCTTGGCCACAGCAATTGCAGTCAAGCATTTGTGATAACTGGTAATAAGCCTTCCATGTTGATGTGTAGGAATTTTGATTCACTCTTCTTTGCATAATTGTTTAAATTCAGCCACACTGCAGGGTTTCCAGTCGTGGGCAGTTTGTTTAAAGTCATAGCAGAACATCACAAGCTGACTGAAGTCTGGACTTTGACCAGACGACTCCAAAGCTCTCACTTTGCTTTTTCTTTTTTTTTTGAGCCATTCAGAAATTGACTTGCTTATGTTGCATTGAATCAGTTTCCTACTCCATGATCCGAGTGTGCTTGAGCTTTACATTACAAACTGATGGCAGTGAAACAGAACCACTACCATGTCTGTCGGTATGATGTTTTTGTTTTGAAATGTGGAGTCAGTGTTACCAGTCACACACCTTCCACCCTCCACACTCACCTTGTCTCATCGATCCACAGAATACTTTCCCAAATGTCTTTGGGGTCATCAAGAGGTTTTCTGGTAAGTGTGACAAACAAATGTGTCTTTGTGTTCTTTTTGGTCAGCAGTGGTTTTCGCCCTGGAACTCTCCCATGGATGCCTTTTTTTCCTGTACACTTTCTTATTATTCAGTCATGAACACTAACTTTAACTGAGGCAGCTGAGGCCTGCAATGCTTTAGATGTTATTCTTGGTTCTTTTGTGACCTCCTGGATGAGTCGTTGATGCGCTCTTGGAGTAATTTTGGTAGACCGGCCACTCTTGGGAAGGTTCACCACTGTTCCACATTTTCTTCATTTGTGGATAATCACTCTGGCTGTGGTTCACTGGGGACCCAAAGCCTTAGAAATGGCTTTGTAACCTTTTCCAGACCAATAAATGTCAATGACTTTATTTCACATCTGTTCTTGAATTCCTTTAGATCTGGGAATGAAGTGTTGGTTTTTGAGATCTCTTAACCTATTTTATGCTCTCAGGTTCAATAACAATGATTATACAGGTTTGGCAGTAATCATGTCTGGGTATGGCTTGTCAACATTAGTTAATTACATCCCCTTTGTGTTTTTATTTTAGTTGTACTGACATATAAAGTGTTCGCATGTACAGTTGAATGCTGGTTGCTTTTTTGAGTAAAACATGCAGACAATATAGCTAAATATTGCAATTATAAGAAGAAATAATTGTTTGAAGCTGATCTAATTCATGAATTTAGCAAGAACAACCTGTATTCATTCTAAGGAGTTTCCATGATGCACGACATGCAACATCCCAGATGACCAGCAAAGTACAGAAGCAACTTCATTTTCTCTGGAGACTAAACAAGTTTGGACAGGACAGAAAAAAAGTCATTAAAACAAATTCCTTAATAGCCTGTACAGTTGCATCTTTCAGAGCATCCTGACCATATCCTTTTGTGGTATATAGTCAATACCACCTTAGATTGTAAACCACTGCAGAGGCTGTTCTTCCTAACCCTAACCCCACCATCACCAGACATCTATCTCAGGCGAGTACATTTTAGAGCCAGCTGCATGATTTGGGATTTAGCTGAATGCACTGTGTTGAGGGACAATAGTTTTCCAAGCTACTCCCTAGCCCACGTCACTATTTCGATACCAATAGCATGACAATTCCTCCTTCTCTTCAATCTGAGAGCTCAAAAGTCCTTAAAGAGTAGTTTCCCAAGATTCCCTGAATCTTCTAATGTCGTTATCCACAGCAGATGTTGAAAGGTTTAAGTTCTATGCAATTTTGCATTCATAAAGATTTTCTATTTGACTGACTGGTGAAACTCTGGTGGAGTCTGGCACACAGGAGTGAACCATGATGTTGTCTTGTTAAAAACTGTGGTAGATGCTCTTTTTATGTCTGACATTGACACTCTCACCTGTCAATAGTTAATCTGCTGATGGTGGAATCTTCCAGAACAGTGACTCTTGCTTGTTTTTCAAACTTCTCTCTTCCTTTTTCTCTCGCCTACATTTTTGAATGTGTTGCTGACATCAATTTCTAGATTTGGTTATGTGTTCTAAATATAATTGTACAACAACTCAAGAATGAACTCATACTGTATTTTAGTGATTTTATTCCATTATATTTTTGTGAGTTTGTTGGTCAGGGGGGATGTAGTCTGTAAACTCACCTGCAGCACTGTCTGGTTGGAATGTCTCTTGCATGCCTTCAACCTGTAATTACTGAATGAAACTGATCTCGCCAGCGCTATAAAAGAAACACTTTTCCATCAGAAAGATATTCGAGAATGAACCTCATTGCATGCGTCACTCTTAACACCACGCAGCTCACAAGCCCAGAAGAGTTTCCCCTAAATCATTTTCAGAAACCTCACAAGAGAAAACAAGGTGACCACATCAGCTGCTGCTGTGGAAATCCAGGGATCCCTCTGCTGTTTTTTCTTCTCAAGGTCACATGTGACTCACTGCTTTAACTGGCAAGACTTCCATCGCTGGGCACAAACTCTGCTGGAAGCCTCCTTTTTTTTTTTTCAAGCCTGTCTGGCTGTTTCTCTCCATGCTACTGCTTTCGTCCTCTTTATAGACGCTCCTTGTGTTCCTCCTAAATCATCATAGCTGAATGTGTCTGTTTTTTCCTCCTCTGTGTGTGTGTTTTTTTTAACTTATTCCTAACCATTCTCACTGCCCCACCACTACCCACCCGCCCCCAATCCACCCCCCACCTGTCCACCTTTTCTCCTGGCCTTTTTGCCCCATCCTGATCATTTAAGTATCCTGTTGAGGCTTTATCATCAGTTAGACAAATAAAGCCTTGTCCCATGTGATTTCCATCTGTGGGGTTGGACAATGAGAGATATGAAATATCCTGAAACAAGAACTCTGAGGTGGACCACAGGAAGGCAGAGAGTAGAATATGAGAAGGTCAAGATCCTTAACAAGGCAACATCCTTCTTCTGTGTCTGCGCAACAACACATATGAAAGTTATGTGGCCAGAGTTTCCTATAAACCATTTGCACCAGGGTCACCTCATTGCTTTGACATCCAGCAAAAATAAGGCAACCAAATAAAAACAGTTAATAGTTGCCACAAGTCTTATTTAAAACCATACACTTTTTCCCTCTACTGCAGGTATTTCTTTTGATCTTCTTGTAAAACAAACTGTGAAAAAGACAGACAAAGACATGCCCAAGATCAAGAATCGGTTCAAGAAATCCCTGTGAGCCTGGTGTACCGGTCTGTGGAGAGATCCAGTCACACCAGGCTGCTCTTTCAAAAATGAAGAAGATGAGAATGACTAATTCATATTACAAGCTGGAAATGAGAAATATTAAGAAAAAAACAAAACAAAACAAAACAAAAACCCTGCTCTATCATAGCAAGCAACCAGCTTCTCCTTTGCTGATTTGGTAACCAGTGTCAACTTCACCACTGTGATAAAAAGCTTTAAACAAAGCAGTTACCATAATTAAGAATAAAAAGCAATCAAAATATATATCAGTGGATCAGTGGTTATGCTGAAGAAGTGGTCTTTCTTGGGTCTTCATGCTACCTCATTTGGGCAAGACATTGTTGAAGACAAGATGTAATAAATTTAGACACAAAACCCAAAATAACTTGAATGAAATAACCAATCCCATTTTTTTTCTTAAAATGCACTGATCTGCTTTCATGTCTCTATTATAGACTAGACTAAAGTTATTTCTTAAGGGACTGAAGTCTGTCCCAGCTGCAGGAGGCGGAGTACATCGTGGACAGATTGCCAGTCCATCACAGAGCCACACTGAGAAAAATAAAACAAACAACCCTGGAGCTGCTACACACTCTTAAAACCAAGCACTTTGTATAAGTTTTGCAGTTTAAATGACCTCACCTGTTAATTCCAAGTTTGCTTTATTTGCATGCCCGTTTGTTCTGCAAGTTAAAAAAGATCTCATTGTATCTGTGTCAGATCACCATCAACACAACAGTTATCAGTTCCCTTTTCTGTTCATACATCTATGTTATGACTGGCTTATAGTCGGATACAATACTGGCTGACTCACTTAGACTTAAGTTATGTAAATAACACTCTTTATTTGTGCACAGAAGGTACTGAAGATCTCAACAGCAGTATGCCACTTCAGTGAGTGATCCATTGTCTGACAAACAGTATGCAAACCAGATGTCAAAACAATACAATGAACTAATCTGTACATCTGCACAACCAAATTTAAATTAGCTACACCTGACCACCTACAACTGTAGTCACTTGCTCTGAACAGTTTATTATAGGCTTTATCATTTAAATCAACAATAAAAGGCACAACTATGTTCATGCATGCATGATTCAGTTCCAAGCTCCAATATATGGAATATGAAAGGTACTTTATTTAGCTCTAACGGGAAAAGACTTCACCTTAAATCCATTTTGAAAGGCTATTTAAAGTGTAACAGGCCAAAAGTAGCCAGTAATTTGTGCATATACAGTAAAGCACGTCATGAATGTGTGTTAATGTATGCATGTGTGTGGAAGTGTGTTTTTAAGAGATCAGACATCCAGCTTTTGCTATACTGTTATTATGGCGTACCATGACCTTGGTGCTGAAAGATTTATCCAGCATGTGTACTTGTTTTATTCTTTTGTAGCTATGATTGAGTGAACGTGTGTGTATGAGCGAGTTCAGTCATGCTGTGGTGAGCTTTGACCTCACCACTAACATTTCCTTCACATGGCTCAGAATCTCGTAGGTGGGTGAGCGTGTTTTCTCTGTGATTACGTTGAGACCTTGTGCTTCTACATCATTTGTATGACATTTTGTCATCCGTCTGCAGGGGCTGCACTGCACCGCTGTGTAAAGACAAATGGAAAATCAGATACGTTTTGGGTCCTTTTACATCAGACGTCTTGCATCAGTGTGGTAGCATTGAGATCATAGTGTAGGTGGGTCAGTCATGCAGTTTGACCAAAATGTGGTTTTGGTTGGAACCTAAATAATTATAATAAATCTGATATGAAGTGCAGAACTTTTTAATTCTTTTGAAACACTTTAAAAATTATAAATAAAATAAATGAATGGAAGGAGGCTTTAGCAACTTCTCAACCCCATGGTTTCACCAAATAATATATATCTTAAATACATCTCTCTCCCAGGACTATAGTAAGTATAAATTATTTATTTCAAAAAATAGAAATATTTATATTTACACAATCTCTTTTACTCTTGTATGTAAGGTAATGTAAAACAGAATTTTTTAGCAAAAGAAGTTTGGATATTAGAAGTATTGGAGACCAAGTTTATTACTCTTTTTCTAAGGGAGAACCCAAACTCATTTCAGCCGATTGTATCTGTGGTCTTGTTCTCTTGGGAACTACCCACAGCTCGTGACCATAGATGAGGGTTGGAACATAGATCGACTGGTAAATCAAGAGTTTCACCTTTTGCATCAGCTCCTTCTTTGCCACAACAGACCGATTCAGCATCAGCATCACTCCACAGATCCGCCTGTCAATGTCCTGCTCCATTCTTTCCTCACTCATGAGCAAGACCCAGGGGTACTTGAACTTCTCCATTTGGCAGGATCTGATCCCCAATCCAGAGAGGCAACACCACCCTTTTTTGGGCTGAGGACATTTGGGGGTGCTGCATCTCATCCCAAGCTCTTCACATTAGACTGTGAACTGCTTCAAGTGAGAATTGAAGGTCATGACCTGACAAAGCCAACAGAACTAGCCTTGGCATAGTTCAACCATCACTGGGAATGAATCTGACTTACTGCTGATAATGAGTACCAAACTCCTACACTGGATATACAGGGACTGAACAGCCTGTATATGCAGGTCCGGTACCCAGTATTCTTGGAGTGCCCTATACACAAGCCTCTCCAGAAGACAGGGTTGAAAGCCTTCTCAAGATCCATAAATCACATGTAGACTGGTTAGGCAAACTCTGATGGCACCTCCCAACCCCTACAGACCTCACCAGTGAGGCTGATGAGCAAGATCCCATTGTAGCTGGAACACACCATCCTGTCCCCCTTTCCTAAAGAGGGGGAACACCACCTCAGTCTCCCAATCCAGACCCACCATCCCCGATGTCCATGCAGTGTATATGTGTTAACCGAGACAGCTCTAGAACAGAACCCTGAGAAACTCTAGATGGATTATATCCACTCCTGGAGCCTTACCATCAAGGAACTTTTTAACCACCTCAGTGACCATGGGCCTGGAGATAGGAGAGCCCACCTCCAAATCCCCAGGCTCTGCTTTCTTGTTGGAAGGCATCTCATTGGGACTGTGGAAGTCATTGAAGGTCTTTCAATCCACTAACTCACAACACCCCAAGTATAGGTCAGCAGCACCCATACACAGTGTTGGTGGTGCATTGCTTTCCCCTCTTGGGCCGCTGGAGGACCAGAATCTGCTTGAAGCCGTCTAAAAGTCATTCTCCATGGCCTCTCCAAACTCCTCCTAGCTTTTGCCTTAATGACCACCAAAGTTGCTTTCTGCTTGACCTGCTGGTACCCATCAGCTGCCTCCGAAGTCCCAAAAGACCAAAAATGTTGAACGTAAAATTGTTTAAAATATTTCTACAGTACAATCATTTTGTGTGGCTGAGAGTCAAAGAGATTCTTGGTGAATATAACTTATATTATCTTTTGTAGCTAGAAATCCTTTACAATTGAATGCAAGGACAAATTAGGCAGGGGTTAAAGAAAAAAATCTTGAATTTTTGGTTGAGACATGCTGGAGAGGAACTGCACATAAGCAATAATTTGCTTTTTATTTTTGGATCTTGCAATGTACCTTTTTTTATTGTATGTAAATATTTACTGGCATCTGTTTTGACTCCAATGCTCTGCAATAAATAAAAAAAAAGAAAAAGAAAATGAAAAAAAAGAAAAAAGAAAAAAATTTAACAAGACGGCCCCAAGATAAATAAAAGGCTGCTTTGTGCCTCAATGGACACCACCTCATGTTCCACAGGTAGCAACTGCCAAATCTTGTCTCACAGAAGGGGGGTGGCAGGGTTACCCTTTCATATCTCTGCTGGCTCCTCTTTGTGTTGAATTCTGTTTGGGGGGTTTTCTCCACCTATGTTTCGGCATGTATGTGACTTTAATTGGGATTTATTTCAGCTCTAGGTGTGAGAGTGAGCATGGCAAAACTCCAGGCTGCAGAGGAATCTTTTTGCTTTGGGGCTCAACTGTGATGGTTCGCATTCATATGAACGATCATATTCTGTGCTTTCACTTTGTCTGCATGTTTGCAATTCTCTAGCTCAGATAAACATGCCAGTCATTGTATGTACCTGTACATAATGACAAAGTAGAACTCAAAACATTTGTACATTTGTAGGGGAAAATGTGTCCTTAGTCACACTGATTAAAGGATTTTTTTTTTCTGCTTTGACTTTGTGTAACACGTGGGTTTGTAGATAATATGTAAATGCAACTTTTGCTGCATTTTTTAATTTACATGAAAGGTTATGAAAGTAAAAAATGCGTCTACTGTATGGGCTACAATAACCTCTATCCTGGTCTATATTCTTTAAAGATGAGGGGGAAAAAACACATTACTGACACTTTGTACTTCTATGTTATCGACCACTTCTGTGACACGTGCCAAATCAGTTCAGTCCGGTCTTGTGAAGATCCGCATTGCTTTAAAAAAAAAAAAAAAACTGGAGTGGATTCATGAATGGATACATACGTTCTCGTGCCTGGACTCGTTGTTTCAGACGTTTTTCCCGTCTCCTTTCGCCTACACCATTCACTACTTTGTGTAATAGCTACGCAACTTGTGAGGATGCGGCACTTATTTTTAGGACTGAACGCAGAGTGGAGGGCTGTACGAGGTGGGTGGGCGCACGCTGTCACTCCTCTCTCTCTCGCAGTACAGTATAAAAACGGATCTGTTATGGAGACCCCATCACATCGCAGTTCACTTTTACGCAGAGGAGATGAGCACACGGACAGTGACATCCAACCCGGCCATGAAACTAATGGTGGTGAGTAAAGGAAGTTTTGCGCAGCACGTCTAGTTCAGCGCTGGATTACAGCCTACTGTTCTTTTTCATTTCTACTTTATTCATATTTTTTCAGCTTAATGTCTCTTGGGGGCTTCATGTTGCGCTGCGCTCGGTTTCAGTCACAGGGATCAGTTCTTGCCATCGTCCGCACTCTCAGAGTAAAAAGGAGAGTAGTCGTTTATCCGGTGTTGCGTTCAGGGTGCGCAGCGTGAGTCTGTGTCTGCAGGTAGTTTGATGGTGTCCAGATCATTATGGAGGGACCAGTAGTTTAGTCTGTGTAATCCCCCGAAATACAACAAACATGTGAGCTGGTCGTGTTTAGCACAGGTGGTGATAATAGATGAGTGTTGTAGTAGTTTATATCCAGAACATTTGCGTGGGATCTTATTTAATTTTAATAGCTGATAGTTTGTCTTTGCAATTTGTTATGATAGCTAAAACAGAAAGTAATGTTTCACATTGGCCCATGTGACTTACAAATACTTAAAGAAACATCTCAAACGGACAAAGTGTGTCAATGAAAGTCAGCATTATTAAGTTAGGGCCGTTTGCTTTGTTGATCAATAGAGCTTATCTTTTTCAACCTTTTTGAATACTCTATACATGTACAAACAAGATGTTCAACTGTCATGCCTGGCTGAAAGTTTACTCTGGCTCTTATGTCATTGCTTTTGCAATAATAAATGAATATTCAAACTCCCTTGGAGAATGGCGAGCTAGGTCTAACATGTCACTCATTTGTTCTTTTTAAATGTCTGTCCCCGGGTTCTTAGTAGGATTTTTTTTCTGTTTGTTTATTTTGTTTTGTTTTGTTTTTTCTTTTTCTTTTTTTTTTTTTTTGGCATGTTTTGCATGCAGAGCTGCATTGGAGCCTTTGCAGGTTTTGCATATGCTAATGCACATATGTATATCAGGTCATACACTGTTGCTCCAGAACAGTAGATCTATCCATGTGGCCGGTGTGTGTGTGAGTGTGTGAGTGAAAGGGATAAAGACAGGAACTCTATTTTGTTCCACCCATGTTCAGTTATTAATCCTGCTCATATAGTGTGTTACCTCAGTATGTGCAAAGTGTTAGGTAGTGACAAAGAAATGAATGTATATGCATGTGTTCACATACTTTTTGCCAGCGCCTGACATGGTATCAACATTATAAAAGTAGTTCCTCTAACAGCGTGCGTGTCAAAGCAGGCAAATATTTTGCTCACCAGTCTCAAACATGCTGGCCTTCACTACATGAACCAGTCTTTCATTCGTTTAACTGGCTACACAAACATCTTTTTTAGCCAGTTAATGAGTCAGTCATCCATCAGCTCAATTGGTCTTAACTGTCAACATCCAGACAATAAGCCAGTCTGCGCCCCCTCCCACTCCATGCATCTTTCTTCAGTGTCACTCTCACAGTCAGTAAATAATTCACTGTTACTGTGACGGTGTGCAATTCTCAGTCCAAATCATTACTTTGGTTTAGCAGTCTAGCAGTAATTGCACCTCCTGCACCTGTGTGCTCTTTCTTTTCCCTTTCATGGTCCAGACATATGCTGCTTGGCTGTATTCTTGAAAAAAAAAACACACGCACACACATTTTGTTTAAGCTCTTGCCCTGAATGATGTCAGTGGAAATATTTAATGGTGTCAGTCTGTTTATTTATATGAGGTTGCATGCTTTTTGTGTACCGTGAAACAGTACGATAATGCAACTCTTTTTGGAAGAACGGGCAATCAGCCAGCCAGGCTTGAACGGAGACAGTTAGCTGGCAGTCATGTCATTTATCCCATTTCAAATCCCCTCACAGGAGTAAACCTAATCCATCTCTACTGTTATCTGTTATCTATTATCAGTCTTTCCTTATCTTCAGGCCTCCTGTCCTAACTCTCTGTTGTGGCCGTTACCTGGAGCCACACCAACTTCCCTAAACCTCACAGCAGGTTCACACGCAGAGCAGAGACGCCACGGAAAGGTCACTTAGCCAAAAATGACCTCTAATTTGTGTTTTTACGTTTTTCTTCAAGACAAACAATGGAAAAAGTGAGGAAGTGAGTGAGACAGGGAGGGAATTAAAGTAATAAAGAGGGTTGTGTGTGAAGGTTGAGGATCAACATTTTTTAAACAAACAAGTAGGAGTTTATTCAGAGAGCAACACTCACCTGGGCTAGCTGCTCCCCACCCCGACTTCCCCTTTTCCATCAACAGTAGCGCTGATAGCAGAAGTCTTTGTCTGTGTGTGTTTGTGAGCATTCGTTAGGCTGGTAAAGTCGGGGTGAACCAACTGCTGAAGTATATGTGTGTGTAGGGGCAGGGCTGAGGGATTAAGAGACAAAGAAGTTCAGGGAGAAAAAAGACATAAAAGATACATGTGCATTAACATCACAGTCACAGACAAGCCTTCATCTGTGTTTTTATCTCACCACTGTGTGAGTCATATTAAAAACAGCACAATCTGATGCAAATTTCTGTAATGGCTTGTTATCTGACATTTGATGGAGCAGAGCACAAGAAAAAATTGATTTATTTTCTTTGGAGCTGGAGAAGTCAGTGCACAAATCTTCCAATTTAGATGCCTGAAGCATTTATTAAAAAAATCATGCTTTTTTTTTTTTTTTTTTAAAGATATTTGTGTTCTTGTTTGAGATATCAGTCTTAAAGGTTCCAAACAGTCATCTGGGATTTAAGTAAAAGTAGCGGTTCTGAGTCCTTTAATGCAAACTGTCTTGAATTTGAAAAAGTAAAAGTACTTTGTGTAGACTTTTGTGGTTTATTCCAGCGGTTCCCAACCTGAAAGCTGGGCTCGTCTCACACAATGAAACTACAGGGCCTTGTGATGATTAAAGGACAGGAAAGGATAGGCTACAGCTGAATGTTTTGCTTCATAAATTTGAAATAACTTGTTGGAAATTCATCTAGAATTTGGGGTGACTGGGAGAAAGTGCCATTCTAGCAATTGGGAGGTTGGTGGTTCTATTCCCAGCCTTGTAGTCCACACTTAAGTGTACATGAGCAGATGCTGAACCCTGTTTTCATCAATGCCGGAGTATCTGTGTATGATTAAAAACAAAGGTTTAGACTTGTGTATGTATAAATATCTATTAACTAAGAGAATGATGGGTGGATGTGATTTGTACTGTAAAAGAATTAGATAAACACAGACTAGTTACTTGAAGTCTTGTGTAACTTTGCCTCATTTGAGCTAAAGTATTATTTGAAATAACTCCTTTTTATTCTAAATTCCCAGATGTACTGAAGATTAAATTGTTACATTCGTGCTAGTCAGTCACTATTGACAAATATTTTCATGGATTTCTTTCACAATCAAGTGCTCCATCATTTGTTTTTAAAATGTTTCTGAAAATGCAATCTGTGATTTCACAAAGCCAAAATGTTTTACTTGGCCAGCAACACCATACCCAAATGGTTCATGTCCTAGGATTAATAAAATAAAAAAATAAATTACATATGACTATTTTCACATCAGCTGAAAGTCTGGGTTCAGCTAGTTTACCATATGATCTTGAGCTCTTGACAGATCTCCACATTAACATGCGTTCCTAAGCCTGAATAGCTTGGCGACTCACAGGAAGAGAGTCTAGCAGCGCGTCACAACCCTGCAGCTTGAAAGGATGCAGCGAGTGTGTTATGATGTGGCAACCTCTCCTGAAGTCTCTCTGCATCTCTGCATGGGGGAAGAAAAAACAGATTCCATATTCACATGAAGTAATGCACACACGCACGGGTCCACATGCGCACACACACTCATGAGCTGGAATCCCCCCTCAGACCACCTGCGCTCTACAGTTAACTGAATCCATGTGTCTTATGGAGGAACTGGTGGAGTGTGGTTTGGTCCCTTTGTGCCATGGCTCCTCTCCTCATGCCGTAAGTTTAAAGTTGACCTCAGGGAAGCCAAACATGGATTCACTCTTTAGTCATCATGTCAGTATGATCTAAGTTCAGTGTAAATCCATATATTGAGACCAAATTAGATACTTTGGCTAATTTCCTGCCATATTATGTCTTCTGATTAAAGAAGTGCGTGTTTATTATCTTGCAGCATAACTGTGAATCAAGTTAAGTTGTTGGATCTTCTAAAAGCAAGTCAAAATCCATGAGATGGTGCCATAAAGTTGTTCAAGCTATCAGATTTGTGTTTCTTTGGTTCATCATGATTGCAGAGACTTACAATGAAATATGTTTAGCTCTGCTGTCTTTGTTATTCCACTCAGTTTTTTATCCACATGTAAAAGTCTTCATCCCTCAGCACAATCAAAGTGTTTTATAAGCTCGTATGCAAAGCATGTGTGATCATCTTTTTTAGGGCGTTTTCTGTCAGGTGTCTAAACTCTGCGGCTGTGATGCTGCAATCTATCTGTCAAGCTTTGTCTAATCAAAACTATCCGTCATCTGAAAGGTTATAGAGGAAACAAAAGCTCACGTGTGTTTTCAGGCCCATCTGACCAACGGTCAGCTTCATACATTACCTACTTCCCTGTCAACATATATCAGCATAGTGACACATAAACACACTGCTCACTAAACATAATTTCTCAGCAGTAAACATCTGTGTGGTTTTGTGTTGTTGTGGGGAGCATGGTCCATTTTCTGGATACAACATAGTCATCTGCATCACCGCCATTTACTGACTGAAACACAATTTGTGTTGTTTCATTCGATGATGGAGCATCTTTTAAAGAACACTTTCTTTGCATTTAAACATCTAATTTGAGACTCAGGAATGATAACTTAGATGTATGTATATATTTTTTTCAACAAGCAGTTTTACATCACTCGTGATCATTTGCTTCACACCTGTCCTTCCTTGCCCAGCAGCATCGGTGTAAGCCCTTCAGAAAATGATCATGGCCTCCATGCATGCAGCCATCCTTTCCTCTCAGCTGGCCGCGCTCCATGTAGGATATGCCTCTCGCAGAGCTTTGTTCTGAAGATGCTAACAGTATAATTATGGCTGACATTTGCCCTCAGCTGCTGTGTAATTTGGGTTTCCAGCGGTCATCCATGATGTCGTCAGATGGCGGCTTCTAAGGCAACAAGGAGGGTGAAAAGTTCAATATCTCTTTTAACTGTTGATAGACACACTCAAACACACCACGGGACATCTTCCGGACTCTTAAAAAAAAAAAAAGAAAAAAGCAGACTTTTTTTTGTTTTCAGTGGCAATAAACTACTGTGCTGGCTGGATTACAAAATGAAAACAGAATACACTCCAAAATGTGATGAAAAAAAATTTTATTCCAGTAAATATGCATGTCTGAGATACAAATCTTTTGTCCAGTAAATGGCATGTTAGTTCTTACTATAGTAAAAAAGCAAAACAAAAACAACACTTAATTTTGCTTTTCATAAGTGATTACTTCATCCTTGATCTAAGGGAACACAAATATTGAGCTTTCTCATTCCTCTGTATGAGTTTTTTTTTTTTGAATCATTTTTTGTTTTTTCATGTTTTCATCACATGCCATCTGTTCCTTGGTCAAGAGCCCTTTCTTTTATCTTTCAGTGCACAGGATACCCCTTTATTGTCACTTTTGGACAGATGCAGAACATCTCTACAGCTACAAAATGACAGTTATTAAAAAGGTCAGATCACATAAGGAGATGAGAGTGAAGGGTGGGGACAGACACAAGCATGAGATTCATGTTCCAGTCCAACATTTACTGACGCTTTACTTTTCTTTTTAATTTTGTTTTTATTTTGACTTGTTTTGCTCTGCTACTACTTTGTTACATATTAAAGTTTCTTGGTAACTATTAGGTGATATAGGTATGTGCTTAGGCATGATGGGAAGATATGATGGTTTGGTGTTAAAATACACACAAAGACAAAAAAAAAAAAAAAAAAAAGAAGCACATTATTGCGTTGAGATTTAAACCATCTGCGTCCAAAAGTGACATTTTGTGGGCAAATATTCTGTTCAGTGGTGACATAGCACTTCAAAGTTATTCATGACATGTGTCAAAAGTGAGAATGGGTTGTTTTTTTCACATGAAACTGCGAACTGCACAAATGTAAGAAGTTCAACTGAACCACGGAGCCACATGGGCATTTTACTAGTTTCAGCTGCATTTTTGAGGCATAATCTTACTGTTTTCTAAAAACATAATCGTGTTTGAGAATGATTTTAGTCTTTTTGTCTTTTAAATTTGCTTTAGTTTCCATTATTATTCATTTTGACTGCTTTGTACTATATATTCTATTAATGTGTATTAAGAATCTAAACAATAAGAACTAATTTCCATTAGCTTTGTCTTAAAATAACTCGGCCAGCTTTTCCACTGAACTGATAAGCGACGTTGACCTAGGATTTAAGTCAGAACAAGAAGTTTAACAGCACCCAGATTTGAAAAAAACAACAAAAAACAAACAGGTGACCTTCTGACAGTACATCAGTCTGCTCCACCCTCCTGATTAGATGTGGTTTGGTGGCTTAATAGTCTATGTATACACTTCTCAATTAGACGAGCAAGGCTGTGATTGTGGGTTTGATTCCTGATGAGGCCACCCATACTACAAACAAACTCTTGTAGTCATGGTACCGCTCAGCGAGTTGCTGCAGATGAAAGCTTTCCCTCAAATGCAGTGTTCAGAGTTCGATAGGTTTTGCCGGGAAAACCACTGCGCTTGCCAGACCGTTTGAAGCTTTGGTTTCTATTATGGTGTGTAAAACCCATTCGTCTATTTTTACTGTCATTTTCTGTGACTACCTTTGAAAAAGGAACCAGAAGCAGATAATTAAAATGGAGTATATGCACATTACATCTGTATAAAAATGTCATTAGAAGAGCACACAAACTCAGTTACACTTGAGAATAGTGCTACACAGTAGTTTGGAGCATAAAGGTCACATGGCAGGTGGCATATCCTTCACATTCACACCCCACAGAAACACACACAGATTTCTTATTAAAAATAGTTTATGTGGTGACATAAATCCCTGATACTTTATTTTTATTCCTCAACATCAACACTTGACAGGTCGTGTTTTGTCACTGGCAAGTTTTAAGGTAAGGCAGAACAGTTCAGATAGTAACACGCAGGAAGGGGCTCAATGGTGTGTGGTGGGGTAAACTGCTGAACAGAGTGGGTGAGTGTTTTTGTTCCTTGGTGGTGAATGGGGAAAGCCCAGTAACCTCCAACAGTCCTCTTCATGCACAGCAGCCAGTAGAGGAGGCCGCAGAGCATGCAGACCAACTCTGAGGAAGTCGGTAATTGGAAGCGAACCTCGACAAACATGCAGACGCACACGCGTAACAAACACATTCCTTTTTATGTGTGCGCTGTTGTGCTCACATGTGCAGATGATTTTTTTTGTGTGCGTGTGTGTGCGTGTTTTTGAATTATTTCATGCATTTTTGAAGATGCGCACACAAACATGTTAGCTTAAACAAACACGCAGAATGCATGCAGGGTTTATTGTTAGTTATCCAAGCAGTGAGGATGTATCCTGGCCAACGGGAAAGTCCACAGAGCCGATGGAGAAGGGGCTCAGAGGAAGGCGCCTGGTGTGTGACATCTGGTCCGCATGTGGCCTCTTTGTGCTACATGGCTGCATGTCAAACATGCTCATCAACTGATATCATGTATTTTAGGCCTGACCAAAGCTTTTCGCATCCTGCTCCGGCGATGATACACAGGCTGGGGTTTTGAAGCGGCGGCTAAGACGGTCTGGCTCTGGGACTTGCTGTTTGTTTGTGATTAAAGGCAGAATGGGTGTGGTGTACGTTTTGTTCTGGGACTATAGTGCAGCGCTACAGATCACACTTGAATCGCAGCGGAGGCTTTGTCGCTTCAAGGCAGCCAATCTGACAGAGCTGCTGACACGGATAAATGCTGGTGAAGTTTTATAATTCTACTCAGACGTTCATTGTGATTTAGTATGTGCAGAGTGTTGGCTGGGGAGAAACATCTGATCTCCTTTAAAAGTTTAGGGTAATGTGTTAAACTTAGGAGAACAGATGCTAGAAATGCAACAAAGTAAAAATGATCCTCTAATTACAACTTATAGCTGTGATAAAATCTTGACTGAAATAACAAACACAAGTTGGGCCAACATAAAGGCATAATGTTGCCTGTTAACATTTGCAGAGTTAAAGTATACAGCTGATTTATAGATTGTCCCAGTGCTGCAAATCAAACTATTGGTCCTTGAACTCCTTGAAGTGAACTGCTTTTAATCACATCCAACAGGACATTCAGCTCTGCTGCTGTGACCTTTCTTTCAACTCTTTCGCCTGGGAGGAAGTTTTGGATTGGCGAGTGCACGAAAGTTTAAAAGCATTTGAACCTTATGCCAAGGAGGAACTTTGCATGAGATGCATTTCATTAGAAATGTGTCACTCCTGTTAAGTCACTGCTAAAATGACTTTTTTTCCCTTTCTTTTTCAGCTCTTCACTGCTTCTCTTTCCTGGGCCTTTCAGCCGCAAGCTGTGCCACCAAAGTACCAGCACCGAGACCCTCTGACATCTGACCTTTTATTATGTGACCAGTGCCCACCCGGCACGGCCGTGAAACGACACTGCACCACCAATACGCCCACCGAGTGCCAGCCCTGCCCCGAGAGGCATTTTGCTGAGAACTGGCACTGGGGAGACACGTGCCAATATTGTACTTCGGTATGTGCGACGCCCAAAGGTTTAGTAATACTTAGTAAATCCTAGCACCAGGAATCTAAGTTTCTTTGCTCTGTAGCTTTTTTTAAATGCCTCTTCCTTAGGTGATACTGTTTGTTTACATTTTGGCATGAGCCAGTGTCTCCACCTCAGTTATTTTTACTAAAAATAAAAGTCTTAACCTGCCTATTGTGGTGGAAAGATCCTCCCTCAAAGATTAGATGTTTCCCTCTTTGCCACACCAGAAAAATGATGTAATCACTGCTTCATCCCTCTCTTGTTAACATGTCTGTCTTGGGATGCTTTGACTGTCTATGTTTTATACCATTGAGGATGGCTTTTTTTTTTTTTTGTCACTGGGAATCACACTGTGCATATCAATCAACTTTTACTACGACTTTTACTGTTTAGGCCACATCATAGCTTCATATATGTGACCATTATCACTATGTTTGCTGGGTTTAGGTGTGCAAAGAGAGACAACTAGTGAAGCAGCAGTGCAACAGCACACACGACCAGCTGTGTGAATGCGCTCCAGGTTTCCACCTAGTGGTGGAATTCTGCATTGCACACAGTACCTGCCTGCCTGGCTATGGAGTGACAACTTTAGGTAAGCTTACGGCATTCAAGGTTATTTGAGGGGGAATTGATGATACTAACAGACTTCATTCTTTTCATATAACACACAGCTATTTTGTGGCTATTCTAGCAGAGGTCAGTATAAGCTGATTTAAATCAGAGGACTGGTGAAGTAGGTATACATACTAAAGCCAGAGAAAATTAGGAATTCAAGTCAGGCAACCTAATAGGCTGTGGTTAGAGTGCTGCATGTCATTTCCCTTTTCTCTTTCCCCATATTTCCTGGCACACTTTATGTCTATCTATAAATGCATGAAATGCCTGAAAGAAAAAAAAGGTATTTTCTTTCAGTGGTTTACTTTAGTAAATAAAAGATCACCTCAATGTTATCTTTTAAATGTGAAAAGGGTGGAGTGTATGTGATTGTAGGCGTGTACAGTGCAGTATTTATCTGTTTTCAGTTTTCTTTTTTTTTAGAGACAAAACATTTAATTTTATATTGTTTTCCTCAAACACCTCAAGTCATCTCTTTAAATTAAGTATGTCAGGATAGAAATCAAAGAGCAGAGACACATCAGTTGTATCTGAAAAGTGGAACATACTCTTTCCTGGATCACTGGAAGCCCTTCTGTCTTTTACCTACTCCTCTTTGTCAGTTTTATTTATATTCATTTAACTTGTATTTAAGAAAGAACAGCTCTCGACTTTCAAAGTATATTTTACACAAATGTCTTAGCTGAGAAATGCAGCGGCTTAGTTGAGCAGAAATGTGCATACTACACACGAAATAATATATGAATTCAAATTTCATTTAAAAAACTATGAAGCATTGTAATTTAAAACATAAATGCTTAAAAACTATAAGCCTCGGAACATTAACAAAAAAGGGCAAAAAGGTAATTGATAATACCTGCAATCTAATGCCTCAGATGTGTTAAGAAGTTGTTTGAAGTTTTTTTCATCAGATCATCCACTCAAAATTCAGGGGATTTAGCAGGAAACCAAGGACAGTTCTGTAGATGCAAATATGCCAGTTTTAGTCTGAGGTTCTAAGGTGGACAAAGGACACTATCCAACCCAAGCGTACAGTGTAAGATAGTGTGATCAGGATTTTAGGTTTGGAACAAACTTTAATGCTTCGTGGAAGACTGTAATCAATACAGATATGTATTCAAAGGATGTATGCATATAAATAAAATGACATGATCCAACATAGATATAAATGTTCTACTAACAGGATTTTTGGAAGAAGAAAAAAAAAAATCATGTAACTTCTTTTAACCAGTTGTTGATCATGAGTTGTAAAGAAAAGATAATATTTCATTTACTATTGGCATTGGGATACTGATTCAGTCTTATGACCATGAGTAACAGCGATAAGCAGAAGCTGCAGAAGATTCAATATTGTATATGTGACCTGGACAGCATTTAAAAAGTTAGTGTAGTTGGCAGAGAGAATGGTCGGTGTAGATGCAGCACAGTATATCTTTATACTCTCAAACCAATAGTAACAATTTCATAATTGATATTATTAACTATGTGTACACAAGGTTGTTTAGTTAAAAAATGTATAGAAGTGGTCCCAAGCTGGATCTCAGAGGAACACCTTAGTTACACTAGGTGTTTTCAAAGTATGTAATTTCACAAGGAATAACTCGTGAAATTACATACGTTTATCACAAACAAGAAAGTGTTTTGATTTTGACACACTAGAACAAGCAGAAACCCCCTACTTGTACAGACTGCTGTCTGCCATGTGGATAATTTTCAAACCGTCCTACATTCGTTTAGCTTGTCAAGTTGATGAATCTAATAGTCAGGGAATTAGATCTGTTCCAGATGCTTTTTTCAAACAATTTTTAAAAAAAGAATGCAGCTCTTGTTCTCAACGTGTCTCACTTTCTGACAGATCTGTTTTGACCAACTTGAACTGCTAGTGTTTATTTTCCGTTCTTCTTATTTTCCTGTTTTCTGCCATATAAATTTTATATTAATACACACAGAAGAGAGACAAATTAGAATTCATCACAGAAATTTTGCGTGTATTCAAGTTTTCCAGACATTGCTATAGTTTCCCATTTGAGAACTCAGACATTTCTGAGTTCTGTGAGAATAAACTTTCGTGTCAACACAGGTCTCCACAACATTATGGCTTCACTCATGACAACAGCTTTTCAGAGCTAATTTACAGTCGGATGATTAACTGAGGGATGAAAGTAGTTTGAATGGAATTATCAGTCCAAAAGACACCGACAGTTTATGGAATAAATATTTTCAACAATGTAGTGTAGAATATGTCCAAAAAATGCACACATAGCCTCGTGTTACAAAGAACAGAGAAAAGAATTCTAAACTTTCCATAAAAGTACTTATCAAATTCATATGGGAAATCTCGTGATAAAATGAGACCACACCACCATCTGCTCAACTGTGATGGGCATTTTCCAGTGTGCTCCCAAAAGGGCTGATTATTGTGAAGTTGCTCTTTATCTTTGCATGAACAAACAGGATGAGCAAACGGAGCCATTCAGCTGAGCAAATATGAGATAATTAAACATATGGCATATGTCGTGACGTGATTAAATATAAGAAACCAATATAGTCCAGTATCGGTCATAATGACTTTCGGAGTACATGACACAGGGGTGAATATGAATTTCTGAATAGAGAAGAACAAAACATGTAGGTTTAGCATAGTGGAAGGATTATTATAGACTACAGAAAAGCATTAACTGATATTTTAACTAAATTATTTGTAAATATAGGAGTGGTTAAGCTTCTTAAATCATATATGCATATGATTTAAAATTTTAGACTTTAGATGTCATTTTAACACTATGATGCTGTCAAGAGATTAGTAATTAATTAGTTAATCTGTTTATAAATTCTGTTAACTGAATTGAACCACAGTGGTTGAGCTTCAGAGAACCTTTTCTCAAGTTGTCTTAAGTTGATATTAGTAATCTTCTAATGATGTACAAAAAAGACTGTCATCAGATACAAAAGAGTGACCTCTGCTTCTGAGACTTAAAAACTTTATGATAAGTATATGCTGATCTAATTCCATAGAAGCAGAGCTGTTTTACTCTGGGGTTTTTTTTTCTATCTCTGGAATGTTCCTTTAAAACTTGATGACGTTTGAGCTTTTAGAAACTAATACTTATTGACTTCTCGTGAAATTACATACTTTATCACCAGCAAGAAAATGTTTTGATTTTGACACACTAGAACAAGCAGAAATATTTTGTTATACTTGCTGGTATTGAGGAATGAAAGTTCCCCCCTAAAACTTTTCTACACAATTTAACATTTAATTCAAGCGGGGGTGATGGACACTGTAATCACTGTGGATCTGTAACCTAATATTATCTTCAGATTCTCTCTTTACTGTGTCGCCAGTGATTGTTGGCAGCATAGACAGAGGTTGATGCTGAATTTCAACATTGTAAAGAGTCAGAGTAATGGTATTCCTGCTGGAACCACAGCTCAAACTGGCACTACACTTCTCATGACCTCATCTTTGATCTGAAACCAGAATCCAGCCACAGCAGGGATGAAAGAACATTTTCCAATGGCTGTGGTTATCATCTGACCCCTGTAGTGCCGATACCACTCAGAAATTAAAACAAAAACAACAAAAAAAAGAGCATTTTCCACAATGGGACTTGAAAGTGTGATTAAGTTCAGCAGACATGAGACAGCAGTTCAGGGGATTCCCCCCTGCCCCCCTTGAAGATGAAAAGTTTAATATGTAAATTCTTAAGTTGTGTTTTAGATCAACCACAGCACGGTGGTTAAGTCTCCTAAAATCCCTTTTATGATTTTTTTTCTTTTGATTCATTTGATTTGTTTCTGGCTGATTCTTTGCTGCTCTCTGAATGACATTCTACATGATTTTCCTGTCTCATAATAAACACATAGCTTCATGGATTATTTTAAGAGAATTTCAAGAGAAGGGGACTGCCACCTTGTCCTGGTTGTGGGATTTGGGTTCCTCAGTGACCCCAGAACTTTTGCTGTCAGCTTTGTCCGTGGTTAAGTCTTCAAAAGGCCATTAATCTTGGGTGAGGCAAAGTGTAAATTAAAAGCCTTTATGACACATTCAACAAGAAACCATCTATTGCACCTGAATTAAGATATTAGGTCTTCACACTGGAGCCAGATCTGGAGGCAGTAGCTCATAGGTGAATCCCGAGTGGTTGGATCTCATATTGAGTCCAGTCTTAAAGCCAGTCTGTTGACCCATCACATACACTGGTGCTATGTGGAATGGACAGAAGTTATTGGCACAGGGCTTTGAGGGTTTGATCCCTATCTGCTGAAAGTGGGAATGGGAATTAGTGCACTAGGTCAGGTGTTCCCAAACTTTTCCATGCCAATGCCCCCCAAACAGCATTGGCTTCTTTTCAGGGACCCCAAAACCCACAGACAATTCTACAAAATAAAGTAAAGAAACATCAACTTTTGGAATGTAAGCTGTATCCTATTTTCGGATTTTAGTTGGCCATGAGTTCTTAGGTTTTTTTGCAACAGAATTCTCCATGACAGGGCTGTTGGTCTGTTTTTGTTGTCAAAAACCTGTCCATTTTGCACTAGCTCGCTTGAGCAGAGCAACCTGATAACCGCCAGGTCTACACAGATTTTGATGTAGTCATGCTGAACTTGTGGTGCGTTCCAGTTGTCTCGTAATCCCAAGTGGATGAGAGCAGGTGACATCATCACCAGGTAGTTGACTTTCAACTGCATCAACTTGTAAAAAATACAGTTGTATAAAACTAGAAAATCACAAACCCATTGTCAAAATGTTCTTCATGAGAACACCAGACAATTTTGGTGATGATTATTAATAAACATTATAGATAACAATAACTTAATGCTTTTTACCATAGTAACTTAACAGACACAAAATATATTATAAAGGATTTTAATAAAGACAACAGTGAGATCTAAGAACAACTGGAACGCACATCGCTGCTAAACTTTTTTTTTTTTTTTTTGCCTAGCTACCTACGGCTCCAACTTTGAAAACCACTGCACTAGGTGACAGGTGGCAAGCAGGAGTGGGTTCCTTTGTAGCCCCCATATTCTGAGAAAAACAAAAGACAAAAAAACACTCAGCATATATTAGAAATGCTCTGACACATTCTCAAGCCTGTAGCACATGTGTTATGTCATCAGAGGTACGGGAAACACTTACCGAATACATGTCAGTTGGTGGTTTCATGTTTTTCATGTTAATGATGAAAGGAAGTGCACAATGTGCCATGAGAACAAGAAGCTGATGAAGATGTTAATTCTGAATCATGGCGTAATCCCACACACTTTCACTTTTGGGGCTGGTGCTATGTGGAGTGGACAGCCGTCTTAGACACAGCACAGGGCTATGGCAGTTTGATCCCATTAGTTGAAACTGGGACTTTTACTTCATCGGTGGGGAAGAAAGCCAATTTTCCACGATAGCTTTAGAGATACCTTCTGGATATATGTCACTTCAGCACAGCATGGGTTGCGTAAGTAACCTATTGGATAGGTGGTGAGCTTTATGTCCCCAGGGTGAGAGGGAGTGAGCAGGGGTAGTTACTTATACTCCACCTAAAAAGTTAGAGCATACTCTTGTGCACTAGAAGGTGAATTTCCAGGACCGTCTGGTCAGGGGAAGGGCCTTGACTCTTTTTTATGCTCATGACAGTTTAAAGTACTCAGCCTTTCTGCAGGTTGTGGGTGAGGTGGTACACCGTGCACCACCTGGGGACTCCACTGTTCTGTTTAGAAACTTTAACACTTATGTGGCCAAACTGAAATGAAACCTGAGGTGTGTGATTGCGAGAAGTGGATTGTCTGATGTCAACCCAAAGAGTCAGATTCACATTGAAGTGATGAGCTGTCAAATGATTACACTGTCACAGTGAGTTGGATCAAGTAGAGAGGGAAAATACAGGAGAGACTTAGGGGAGGCTGGGGACATTTGGGAACAGCACCAGTCAAGGGGATATTCAAAATTGTCTCCAACAGATGTTCTTGGGAACCTCAGAATCTGGAGATGGACATCTGAGAAGATCTTCTCCATACAACTATAAGCATTTGGGCATTTAGCTTAAAAAACTGTTGTGTTCAGGGACCCAGTCCAAAGAAACAACAGAAATAAACCTGAAAATCGAATGTAACACTAAAACTACTGGATAAATGTCTGGAAATTTTGGGTAAAGATATAAGATCCTTTAATCTTTTTTATAACATGTTTATGCGCGGTAAACCCAAAGAAACACAACAAGGAGAAAAATTTGAAACTTAGGTTTTAGCCATTACTTTTGAAAACCGATGCAGTTAATAAATGTTTTCCAGAGAATTTTCTCAGTCAGCACATTTAATAAAATGAGCATTTTTAGCAGCTCTTTTCTTTTTCACTTAAATGCACGACACAAGCGCCACTGCTGTATATGACATTTAAAAGCGTTTGTTTGAAGTGCTTACGCACCACTTATTGCAGTGGAAGAAAAAAAATGGATTTGTATCAGCATATATGTGACTCGTGCTGACACATTCTCACGTCTGTGCTGCGTTTGTTGTGTCATCAGAGGTGCAGGAAACGTTTGCCGTATGCATATCAGCTGGTGGTTTTATGTTTTTCATACTAAATGATGAAAGAAAACGCACGCCGGGCCATTAGAGCGGGAAGCTGATGAAGAGGTTAATTCTGAGCCATGGTATCATCCCACGCACTTTCACTTCTTTGCTTCAGACATAAAAATAAAATGAGGATGCGATTACAACACTAGTTCCACTACATGGATAGTCATGTGTCCTACAGGTGAAATACCCGAAACAGGTTTTACAGTAATGCTGACATGTTCTGTAAAGAGGGATTAACGAAATATCATATCTGCTTACATTGATACAATCTAAATAGATATTAATGCACTTAATATTGTATTAAGGCCTCTTATTTTATTCCACAACAAACAAACAAACTGAAACCTAATATTCTTTTCAGCCTGAAAGAACATAATTTATCTTTCATTGTAATTCACAGTCATAGTAAGACTGCATTGTGTAGCAACTGTGTGGGTGTAATGAGTAATTCATATGTGAGTCACTCTCAGAATTACACAGGCATTTGTCTTACGAGTTATCATATGTCACTGTGGTCATAATTCTTAGAATCACATCAGCTTCATTGTTGAGCTGCATGAAGTAGGTTGTTTTCACACATTGAATAATTTGTAAAACCTTCAAGACTTGTTGAAGATAGGCAGCGAAAAACATTTGAAACTGTCGGCGCTGTTGGTTTCAAGTTGTAAAAGGATTATCTGCATCTGTCTTCCAGGTACACCGGTGAGTGACACTGTCTGTGAGTGCTGTCCTGAAGGTTATTTCTCCACCGGTGGTACCTCCACCGAGCCATGTCGGCCCCATAAAAGCTGCTCAGATTTGGGCCTGAAGACACTGAGGTGGGGAACGTCTACTTCAGACAGCCTCTGTGGCTCTCAGGACAAGAAGACAACACTGGAGTGCTTTCAGCATCCTACTTTGTGCCATAATGGTGAGAGCACACACAATATGCTGCACAAGCTGCAATCAAAAGGAACATTTTTGGGACTAATGCCGTGTTAGATTAGGGTAGAGATCATTAGTGCAGTTTATCCTATCCCGCCACCCCCATCCCACCCACGAAACTATGTCTTGCATAAACCATAAATGTTAACAATTCAAAGTCATTCACTACGAAATTATTTTAGACATGTGGTCATTTGCGTTCCTGAAGGCAGGGGATTTCCTCGGTCAGGTTCGTCGTTCAGATTTCATTCGTTTCCAAATTCTTGCATGTCTGAAAACCAACTCAAGAGAGGAAAACCAGGCGTTGAACTGGATGTTTATTGCGCTGCTTTCAAAGTGACCCATGATGGATCAATTACTCCTTTGACTGTCACATCCTCAAACAAAATAACAGAGGAAACTGAGTCAAACACAAGATGAAACGCAAGGAGAGCTGGTAATGCTTTGTTACACTTCAACTCCAACAGATGCTGAAGCATCGTTTTGCAGAGGAAGCCTCAAATATGATACTAAATTCCAACAGTATGAAAAACCACACACACACACACACACACACACACACACAAACACACACACACATTGATGTGTGCATGAGACTTCGAAGGAAGCACACAAAGATATTGACCCTCAGGGATGGTGATGCTTCCCTCAGACATTCATTCACAAATTGTCTTCCAACCACAAACTATCTGCAGCAAACCCAAGATCAGTTGAACCTTTCTTTTTTTTTACAAATATGTGAAGTTGAGAGCAGTGGGATTCCCAAAGTTGTTATAAAATTTGGATAAACCATAAGGATGTCATTTCCAGTTAGAAAATAAACCACAATTACACCATAAACAAATTTCAGATTCAAGTCAAATGCCCAATTCATATTAAAGTTTATCAGATGTTGTCAAAACTGGTTTTACAAAACCATTTTTTTGCATTTCCTCTGGTCTCTCATGCTCTCAAGTCAATTAGCAAGTATTTTTACACACAGATGTGCGAAAATGCTTCCTGACTGTATGGATATAATAATTTCATGTAAAAGCTTTTACATCATTTTAAGCTACGGTTGCCCCTGCACACACACTGCAGATTGGGGTTGTCCTCAGCAACTGCAGGAAGATCTAAGGTTTCGCAATTCTCAAATTTGACTGAAAAATACCCTGCCTTCTGCAAAACCACTATTGCCTTATAAGGAATGCTCAGTGCCCAGGCTGATTAAAAAAACTGCTGCTTTGCTCAGTTCAGTGGAGCGCAACACGCAAAGTTTAACTTGGCGAGTTAGACACATGTCAGTGGTGGTTCTCTGCTGTCTGTTAGGAACAGAGAGAGGGGGTATCCGTATTTCTGTTGTTGTTAAATTACAGGAAACAAAGAAGCACATTAAAAAAATACAGAAATGAGCAGACTGGAAGGACATTATTTATGAAATAGAGGATACAATGTGCCCTTTACTGTGCTATCTGTCATCAAATAAATGTATTAAATATATCAGAATCTACAATGAAAGCATGTTAATTTCCACCTTATCTTCATCCACTGTTAGAGTTTGTCTTTTTTTTAAGTTGATGTTTAGATCATTATATTGTTGCAGCAATGATGGTTAAAACACTGTGATGTCAGCAAACTGAGTCAAATATGTGAGTTACAAAACAAAATTGATCTAAAATTTTCCTACTTTGATCAAACATGTGCCACCACGGCTCCCTGGTCATAATATTCAAAGGTTGCCTTTAATTGCCTGTACATTCAGTGTATTTGAATGTGTAAGATCATTCTATTGCTTTTTGAATTAAGCACTTAGATGTCCAGCAGAAGCACTGTCCAATTGTAAAGCATTGTTTTCTCACTTATAACTCATTCCAGATGTGACTCTGTGTGAGGAGGCAGTCTTCCAGTCATTAGCCTCATTGCAACTTTCCTCAGTGCCCCTGGAGCGACTGCTGGAGAGCCTTCCTGGACAGAGGGTGGACCATAAGAGCCTGGAGAGGCTGAAGAAGTCCTGCTCTCCCCAGCAGCAGGTCCTGCAGCTGCTGCGACTGTGGAAGGAGCAAAACAAGGACCAGGACAAATTATATGGCATCATACAAGGTATGGATTATGCATACATCCATGAAAAGATTAAAGTTTGGCTCTGTTCTTTTTTGTCTTTGCATATTAATATTACTGTTGCTTATCTCCAGGTGTGAACCACTGTGAGAGAAAGGTCTCCCGCTGCAGCAGCCTAAGAAACCTGACCCTCGACGACCTCATGAAGGTAACCAACAGCCTCCCGGGGATCAGAGTTCAGGAGGTGGATGTCCAGGCCATTGTATCTACCTGCCTCCCCAGGCAATACATCCTGCAGGTTCTCCACCTCTGGAAAGCAGCAAACAACAACCTGGATCTAGCAAAAGGGCTTTCTCACAGCCTGAGGATGCTGCGCAGCAAGGGGGCACCACGCTACCTGCTGAGAGGCCTCAAGAAGATCAGCCGGATCATAGGAACCACCTCGGCGCACAAGATGTATGAGAAGATGTTTGTTAACATGCTTCAAGATGAGTTGTGTTTTAAAGCTCATAAGCCATTAAATGAATAAGATATTGACATATCCAATCAAGAAACTACATATTCCATAACAAAACCAAACACTAATTCATTTTTGAATGACATCTGATATCAGCGAACACTAAATGGGACACACATATTTAAACAGTTTATGAGAGAGAACCAAACATGGGTCCAATCGTGTCAGGTTTAAAAAAATCATATAAAGCTATGCAGATGGACATGCTGGTGTCTATAATGTAAAAAATAAAATGGAAAGCTTTAATCTTCTTTCCCTCTGTGGTTTTATGTCCAAACATTACAGCACAAGAATGAAGAAGTTTGATTAAATGAGGTATCGAGGGATGCTTATATCATCACTCTCAGTCTTCAGTATATACAGTAAATGTAGTGATTAATCTGACAAGTTTGAAAAAGAAGAAAAAAAAGAAATCTTGCACCTGGTGTGTTCATATATCTGTACCCTCGAAACCTCTAGGCCATACTCTGGGGAATAATGAAAAACTATTTAAGATGTAAATAACATTCTGTTTAATGGGAGATGGGCCAGCAGATTCTGTTTTTTTTTTATTATTATTTTTTAATTATTCTTAGTGCTTTCTTGTTGTTTGAGAGCAAGGATTTGATTTCATAATGAAATATGTGTATTTTCTCGGCTATCCTTTGTTGGTTTGTTTGTTCTGGACTGCTGACTGTTAAAGCTCACCTGAATTTTTTTCTCTTCTATGAATGTACAAAGGAGTGCAATTGTTTTGTTTTGTTTTTTTTTTTTGTTTGTTTTTTTAATTTAAAATGTAATTTTACTTCCTGAACCTGTAAAAGCTTGTTTTATTACTTTTATTAGAGTTACTGGATTCAAAATGCTGCGAGTTCATGAAGTGATTTTTTATATATATATATTTTGTTTTATCACTTTTATATTATAAATTTATGATCTGTATTGTGTATATATGCCTGAATGGTCCTCTTTAAGCTGGTGTTGTGAACATGAAAAATAATTTGACTAAATTCAGTGTAAAAATGAATTGTTTCATCTTTAAGCAGTGAACTGAGAAATAGTTTACTTTGGCTTTTCTGCTGTCATTTTAAACTGGAAGCAAAAAAAAAAGTGTGGTTTTTTTTAACCTTCACATTTTGGTTTTCTCTTGACTTTTATTCATAAGCTGATAGAACTGACACACTACCATCAGTAACCACAACCAGGAGCTAATAAATCTTAATCTGTATGTTTGAATTTTACAAGTGAAGTTTCATGATCCCTTCTTGTTTTCAGAGGAAGCCTCACGTCAAAAGATTTTTCATCTTGTTTTGAAGCACATATTTTTCCATGGAAAATACAAATATACTGTTTTTAGTTGGACATTCCATCTGATTTTGACTCATCAAACATATAAGACTCATTAAAAGCTATTGACCATCAGGGAGCAAGGCAAGTTTGTTATTTCTATTATGGCACTCATCATTCACAGAGGCAATTGAAACTATAAAGCATAGCAAATACAGCTGTGTATGAAAGTGTGCATACTGCTTGTTGTGGAAAAAACCTACTAATTCCTCCATATCATATGTTTTAACCACCCTCTGGGTTTGACTAAGAGTCCTAGCTTAGTAAGGAATAAAGACTTGAGAGATGGTCTGAGTTCAGCAGATTGAACATGACATTTGCATGCAAACGGGTGAAGCCATAACAGAATCAGAATCACTTTATTGCCAGTAAACAGGTTTACAGACTAGAAAATTGCTCTGGTGTGATGGTGCAGATAAAAACATGGAATAATATAAAGTAAAAATAGAATAAAAATAAATACATGTGAATAAGCAAAATAAATCAAAATAAAATAACTGAAATAAGTTTAGGAGAAAAGAAAATGTACAATATGTACATGTGTAGACAATAGCAGGAGAATAGTCTGGCTGTTATATGAGTCATTTAACTATTAATCATGAGTTTGATGACTGAGGGGAAGAAGCTGTTCTTGTGGCGGGAAGTTCTGGTCTGGATGGACCCTAGTCTTCCGCCTGAGGGGAGGGGGTTACACAGGAAGTGACCAGGGTGAGAAGATTGGATGCAGAAATGACAAATACAGAACAGACAGAGATTTTATGCAGTGGCAGAAGCTTCTAGATTAACATTCATGTCATACTGACCGTAATAACAATCTTGCATCTGTGTAAAACAACAGACCACAGACAAGATATAGATTTGCTGGACACCAAACCAAGGACAGAGATATGAATATGAGTGAACTGCACTCATGACCTAGGTCAGAGTGGCCAACCCTAATAATGTCATCATACTGATTATAAAAAAGACTGTGCCCGAAACTAAAGCTGAGGAAATGTTTCCTGGTTTAAATCAGTTAGGACTCATGAGTCTCACTGAATGTCGTCATATCAGGAAACGAACCATGGATCTTTACTACTGATTTTTCCATGGCTACAATTTCCAGATGTCTGAAATTCCTACATTCATCTGTTCAAACAATGTGACGTAAGTAAAAACTTCATGGGAGCAAACAGCTATCATATTGTTCAGGAAGAAGAATGTTATCGTTGGCCAGAGATGAGGTGCTTTGTTG
Organism: Zenarchopterus dispar; assembly: GCA_028564865.1. NCBI lineage: Eukaryota > Metazoa > Chordata > Actinopteri > Beloniformes > Zenarchopteridae > Zenarchopterus > Zenarchopterus dispar. The sequence goes on along the minus strand of JAOWBL010000008.1, from coordinate 4,925,907 downwards.
TGAAATGTGCAAATGAACCGCAGAACAATGGTAAAATACAAAAACAGAAAGAAAGCAACCTGAAGTGTTTTTGTTGCTGCTTCCAGATGGTTTCTTTCTCAAGGCTAAGAAGCTGTGTAATTTATGCAACTGAACAATCTAATTAAGCCTATTTTAAGGCAAATCAATGATATTTCGTTACAACAGCTTATCTCTTATTTATTTACTCCTAAACCTTAGAAAGCTGTTTAGATGGCTTCATGTAACCAGCAATTAAAGTGAAATCTTAAGCCTCTCAATGCAGTTTAAGGACCTCAGGGACAACTTCAGCCACTTCTGAAGTGCACGGAGTGGACAAAAGCCTTAAGACATCAAGAAACAATTGTATTTGAAACAACTTAAATAACTGACCACACATATTTTAGTTTGCTGCCTTAATTGAGGTTATAATAAAAGATTCAGAAAAGCATATAAAAATGATTCATGAAAAAGTACTTCTCCTTTTCTGTTTCTCTTATTTTCTTTATTTTAGTTCCACATGCTCCGATGTTGCTGGAGTCTTGACTTTTTAACTTTCTATTATAGAGAAGTTAGGGAATCATGCGCAGACTAACTAAGAGGGTGCTGAGAGCAGGTCTTTGTTGTGCTCAGTTCGCAACTCTTTCAATTTTCAGTAATTTTTTTTTTTTTAGTTTTTCTCTGCAAGCTTATAAGTCAGGCTTCACACCACTGAAATGCACTTCTTTTGATTTAAAAACTGATCTTAAATACAGAGGCCCTTTCGTACTGCAAATGTTGATATGATTTTACTGTCACTGCAGAGCTGAAGGGATTGAAGCCCGATGTTCTTTACAAAAAATATAAGTAAAAATCAATGTTCCTCTTGCTGCATTTTGCTGAGCATTGATCAAGTTTTTGTAATTTTCCAGTGTTAAAAAAAAAACCTATACATTGGTCAAAATGACTCACTAAAAGAATGAATTCTAACTTAAACGTCATTAACAAGCTCAATCTTGGTATAATTGTGCGCTGTGGAAACAGGATGAGAGGTTAGACACGTAAACGCTCATTTGACTCACGCGGCTTTAAAACAATGAGTCAGCTGAATCGATATGTCACTAAAACGTACTGCAAAGAAAAAACGTGACAACAGAAAGTAGCAGATTTTTGAATATGTCAAACGTCATGAAAAGTAACACTATGACACATCTGCATGCAAATTTCAATGAAGAAATGTTTTTTAGGAGCTGAAGACATAGGAGTTTTTCAAATTGTGCAAAATAGAGATTCCCTTGAAGATTTTTTAACACGAATGAAAAATACTTCTGAGTCATGAGTTTCAATATATTACTGCAACAATGTACCAAAACACTAAATACCAGTAAAAGAGTCTCTGCTCATAGTCCTTTTTAAGTGATGGCAAACTATAAAATTAGTGACTTTACAGTGAAAACTTTGAACTACAAACTTCAAAGCTCATGAAAAATGTCTGTTATTTAGGTTTTTTCAATCCAGGTCCTCAGGACTACTGCTCTGCATGTTTCAGATAGTTCGCTGCTTCAACACACCTGATTCCAATGAATGGATCACCGTCATCTTATCTTCAAGGTCTGCACAAGTCTGTAAATGACAAATTAATTTGACCCAAGTGTTTAGGAGCAAGAAGACATCTAAAACATGCAAGGCAGTGGGTCCAGAAGACCTGGACTGATGAACAGTATTGATAGTGTGATTTATTAACATGTCAAATGACAATATTTGGCTCACTAATAGTAAATGATAGCATATTTAAATAAAGTTTGTAGATCATAGATCCTGCTTCTTAACACAGGAGCAAATATTGAGTGTTGCACTCATATCATTTTAGTTCAGTAGTCTAAAGTCAAAATAATATTCATGTGTCCAGTCTGCTTACCATTTAGCTTAATCTTAAACATAACAAATAACCAGAAACCACAGAACTTCCACAGAGCTTCATTCACTCTCTATTAGATCAAAATGATCCATAAAAATAGAAAAAAATATCAAAATAAATATAGCTTTTATCTGTTATACTCCTACATCATCACTAACAACCCTCATTCTAATAGTCTAATATGTATATTCTAATACCTCAATCTAATATTCTAATATTTTTTAAATATGTTCTAATATATCTTATCACCATAATCTGGATCTCTAAAACTGAAGCTCTTAGTGGAATTTGTTTTCACTGCAGATTTGACAACTCATGAATGACTGATCATAAGCCCACGCAAAAGTCTAGTTCCTCATCACCATTATAAAAGGAACCTGATCCCACAGTCAAACCCTCTTTGGCAGAACTGAAGACTTCATGACCATGGTGAGTATTGAACATGAAATTATGATA
>JAOWBL010000008.1:4884621-4920756 GCA_028564865.1 Zenarchopterus dispar | reverse complement strand
AGAGAGAGAGCGTACTTCTCCAAAATGACCACTAGATAGAGCAATAATACTGTCTCGGTTCAGTTGTTTGAAACATCACCAGCTGCTGAACTGCAGCTTCTGTTGAAAAATAACACTCAAAGCACAATGTGTTCAGTTCTGAATGCATTTAAATAATCGTCTTGCTCAAGTTTAGATCACTCACACTGCACAGTTTAAGCGCTAGGGATTTTTTCTTGTTTTTGTTTGGATTTTTCTGATCCATTTTGGGTCTTTGCACTTTTCTATCATCGTTCAAAGACACACTTGTATACTATTCATTGAACCCCATTGTTCAAATGTGTTATTGTTTGGTAATTCCTGCCTTGTTTTACTGATTTAAAAACTTTTGATGCAAAAATAAGATGCCAACAAAGACAGAGAGAGAAAGAGAGACAAAAAAGAAGAATGCTAGTCTTTGACAAATAAAACTGGGAATCGGAAGCCATCGCCAATTAAAAAAATATTTAAAAAGAAGAAAAATGCACCAATAATTAACTAATCTGAAATATGATTTGCTGTTATTGTTAAAACAAACTTTATTAGACATATTAAAGTCAAGTATAAGATGGCTATTCCAAATTTTATTTAAAAAGTCTAATGTATAAGAGATTTCTAATCAAAACAAAGTACTCCCATCCCAGCAGCTGTGTGGCTGCCATGCAAATGTGGGTTATACCGGTGGCCCAACATGATGTAATCATACATCATGAGTTTTAATCCATCTAAATCTAACCCTCCCTCGCACCATCATTTGCATTTCACCGCCATGCGTATGAAAATAATCTCTGAATCGAGTGTGTGTCTGCATGAATTTGTTTTTGTATGGAAATGATTATGAATGTAGGTGATGTGTAGGTGGTAGTGCTTGTGTCGACCCGTTAGTAGATGAATTGTTTTAGGCTTGACTGCGAGACAGACGACCACGATACTGTTCCAAGGCAGTATAATGACATAGATCTTCAAAATCATTTTGTTTGTGTGTGCATGTATGCGTGTGTGTTTTGGGTGCATCTTTATTTGAAAGCCTCTTTTGTTTGGCTTGCATTAGAATATTGTAATGAATAATTTATGACAGGAATCTCTTAAGATTTAATCTAAACATGGGACCTCAGCTCTCACTTGGCCCCGGGTTCTCACAGTACACTACTTGTCCCTCAGATTTCGTGGTGCTACAATATACAGTAGAACAACAAAGTAGAAGTGATAACATCCTAAATGCACAACACCATTTTAAAAAGAGCAAGCTATCCTTCATCTACCTGCTCATCTCTGTTCAGGGTCCTGGGGATCTGCATCGCTCTTTGGGTTAAAGTCAGGAGTACACACTGGACAGGTTACCGGTCTACTGGAAGACCACACATAGAAAAACAACCACACATGCTTACGGGCTTACTTCTTACTTCTATGGGCAATTTAGCATCATCAATTGATGTGACACACGTTCCCCCACATAAGCACAGGGGGAACGTGCAAACCCCCCACACAATGACCCCTCCTAGGTGACAAATCAGGAACCTACTCGCTGTGAGGCAATAGCCCCAACCACTAAACCACCTTACCACTGAGAGAAAAGATGTATAAAAATAATACAAAATTAAACAAATTTGTTTTGTTAATGTGTCTGCTGAATATAAATTGTCTTGCCGCAAATAAGCTCTCCACTTTGAAGTTATATTTCTCGAAAATGCTGTTGCATTTTTTTTCTATTTTGGTGTTATTTAGGTTCTCAGATGTCCTGTTTTGTCTGCAGAAGTGTTATGCTTTGCACCTCTGGGCAAAAATAGTTTTCTAATTTACTTCTTATGGATATTATGGTTCTGAAAATGTAAATTAAAAAATAACATAATAAAGAAAACGTCTTTACATCAGTCAACGTGTCAAAAGGAGCAGTCATGAAATGTCCTATATTAACCCCATCACAATGATCTCAGAACCTCCTACACAGCTTCCTACATAGTCCGAGGTAGTTTTTTTTTTTTTTTTTCCTGTTAACGCCCTATTGTTTTATAAACTTTTACCACTTCACATGACTACAAAAGCTGTCAACTTTCACATAAAATCATTTTGGGACCCTTCTTGTGTTGGTGGACACGCAGGGCCTCTGTGCTGCTGTCAGTGAGTCCTGCCAGCTGCAGCCATGTTGGAATTAAAAAAATCAGGCTCCTCCAACAGCGGCAGCAGCAGCGGCGGCGGGGCGAGCAGCTAACGTCAGTGGTTTCCAGCAACCGGCCACGGCGCTGTTCAGGATAACTACATACAAGCAGAGGGATCCCACCGCCGAGCCGGTTCTGTTATCAGCGGGTATAAATGTAAAATTCACACCTGCTGCCTGGATAAGGTGAGCCGTCTCTGACAGAGGGCGCGGCCGGACTTGAGGGCTGAAGCGGGTGAGTATTGATCCCTCTCGGGGGCGGACTGAGTGGGAAAAGCCCACTGTTAGCTGGGTTAGCTTAGCATTAAAGGGGGTAAGGCAACGCACACAGACAATGGGGGTTAACGTCAATGCTTCACGCGTGGGTGTGTTTCCAAGAGCTGGCATTGGGATTTAGATATTGGGGGGAAACGGTATATTAACTGGCGTGAAATACTGGTAATTTTGACAACACGAAGTAATTTGTATTCCTAACGGATAGACGGTGGTGCAGTGGCCGAAACCACCTCTCTGTGGTGCTCCGATAGGTGCAAAGGTTCAAACCAAGGAGGATTTCTGTCAACAAGAGTCAGAGCAGACATGACAAATAGCTTTGTTTTTGTAGAGAAGCGAGTTACCCAGATAGGAACTCAATATTGGGAGTTTTATTTTTGATGGGAAGAAAAAGGGCGAGTTTCTTTGCTTAACCTGTGTGTCTCTGGTGTTTTGGGGGCTTGCTGTGTTGTCAACCATAATAATGAATGTCATCTATGTGTGTAGGCCAACTGAAACATGTTAATATTCAAATAAGACATTTCAGAAACAGAAATATTAGTTTAGCATGCATAGTAGGACATAATAACGTTGAATGTTTGATTGAAAAAAAAAAAAGAAGAAATTAAAAAAAAAAAAATTAAGAGTTACACATGATACCCAGCAGCTTTGGCAGTTTACTTCTTTTGGCATCTTTCAGTTTTTGGATGTCAAAGCTGTTCTGTCATGCGCTCAAAAGACTTCTGTTTTTGTGTCTTTTTCCCATCTCTTTTTTTCTTGCCTGTGTGTGATTATATACCAAGATTGCATCTTTACCTACACCTGTCCAGTCAGTCACCAAAGTGCATCATCAGATATTTAAATGCAGTAAATGAATACAGAAACCACATGTTTTACTGATAAGCAACTAGCTGTTCACAAATTATATACATATTATTATTATTATTATTATACATTTAACCAATGTTTAATGGACTACTGTTTAATTACAAATTTTTATTGATAAGGAGTTTATTTCTGGCTTCTTCTAAAAATTGAATTATTAAAGCAAATTTGCTTTCTGGCATTTACATTAAATCAGATGAACACAAAATAGTTTCTGTGTAGATATCATTGAAACACTAGTTAATGTTTGTTAGACTGAGCATCCAACAAACGGAGCCATTCATGGCTCTTTTTGTGTGCTGTGCACAAACATTTAGTGAGAGATGCGTGGGAGAATTTACAGTGGCCTTTTTTTTGCGCCTGCTATCAGTTCTCCTCAGCTTCACTCCCATCACCTCGACTAATATGAATAGACAGGGATGTTGATGGCAGCATTGAGGATGTTGGGTTGATCTCTGCTGCCTTTTTTCAGTGGGAGAGAGATGGTGGGAAGCAGTAGGAGAAGCAATGAGAAGACTGTGACAACAGAGGATGTTAGGTAGGAGAAGGAGGTGTTTTGAGGTGAAACTCAGCCCCCAGGTGTGTCAGTCCAAAACAATCAGTAGGCGGCGTTTTTCTTCTCCTATAAGTGACAGCATACAGTGCAAGTAGGAAGTGGAGAGACAGGGAGAGCAACATATACGGACGTTGGTGATTTTTAGAGGTTTCACCCTCTGGGTACTGACTGCTAAAATGCAGTTCTGGGATTTTCTTGGCTGCACCAATGGAGGTATGTAGGTGTTTAGTAACTGATGGCTTGGGGAGTGTGTTGGTGAGTGTGTTAGGCAGGTAGAGAAGATCTGGCAGTCTGAGGGCTGGAAAGGAATTTGTGCTGCTCACTACTTTGCAAGCAGTTGCATGTGAAAACCTCACAGATAGGCTGAGTAGTAACACAAACAAAGAAGGATGACTGTCTGATACGGTGACGGCCAGTTCCGTCTTCTTTTGATTAGCTTTGTTGATTGTTGTGAACAAAACTTTTGACTGATGGGTTACATGGTTTAAAGGTGTTTATTTTGTATCACTTCTCCTGAACGTTCTTTAGTTCCTTGTTGCCAGACTTGCCTCTGTGAAGCATAGATAACTAAATGTTGTCTTGTCAATACAAGTTCACTCATATTTTACTGGTTAAAGATTTTTAATATCTACAGACTTCAAGGTGGAATGTCACAACCACAACAACCTCTACCACTAATTATAATCCTTGCAAGTACTCCACATACAGACTCCAATGACAATGCAAGTCAAAAGATTAACCCATTCACACCAAAGGCTGTATTTAAAACAGACTTCCAAAAAATTAAGGGGCTCTTGGAAATCCCTTATATTTCTAACTATAAACATGACATAAAAAGCTTTTAGGAGATTAAATCTTCAGTCATTTCAGTGAATTATTGTCTCTGACCTTTATCTTTGCCAGGGTATATAAAAAGCATCCATTTGTGTGTCTTGAAAATGTGAATTTTTTATGCTCATCTCATATCAGGCTTGGAAAGGTAGTGGTCTGAATGGGTTAACAGTTATACATAAACAACCTATTCATTCTTCATAAAGACTGTTTTCAATTGATCACATTGAATTCTGAACCTTTAACAATGTCTAGTGTGCTTAGGTAATCTTCTTTAGTCAAACCTGCTAAAGGGGTTCAGTATTTGTTGTGGGTCTAATGTGATCCTTTTGTTGTTTACTGTTCAGACCCGTTTGGATAGTTGTGTCTTTATACCTGTGCTGAAAAGCATTAACAAATGGAGTTTACCAGCAACAGCTCTCAGTCATCAAATGTCCCTTTTGCTGTTTACAGGGCAAAGTGTATGTGTGCAACTGTCATCACAAAATAGCTCTTTTTAGATATACACTACTTCCTATTAAATGATGAGAGCTTAAATGTATTTACTGCATATGAAGCTTCTGCTCCCTTTATGATTAAATAGAAATACTTTCAACTCCCTCTATCATTTAATAGTGCTGCATATTATAACCTCTGTACTATTTGCAAACTAATATAAATTCCTCAGATGATATGATATGTGAAAACTCTTAAGACTTTGGCAATATACTTAACTTGATTTACTATCAGTTCTTGCACAAATAAAAAATGCTGCACATACACCATCTCTTTGACACTCATTTCTAAATGAAATGCAAACATTAAATAAGGAACATTAAAGTTAATGTGGCCAATATCTGAATAAGTTGAATGCTTTTCCTATTTAAAGGTTGAATGAAGACATTACTGTTATGTGTCTCATGTCTGAAAAGGGCTTATGAGGACAATGTTGAACAAATTTAAATGTAAAATAAAAGAGAGACAAAAGGCATTGGCAGATAGAAGTCCTCAATTTCAGAGGCCATCCATGATCATTTATGTAGTATATGTAAAATCTAACCTGAATATATGGTTGTCATATTTGGATCAGTGGGCTGTCAAGCCTGGTGGTTTGCCATCATCAGTTTGTCCTTGTTTGCATCTGTAGCTCACTGTTTTGCCTACCTTTTTCCATGTCACCAGCACTCTGTGCTTAGTATGGACATTGTAACACACATAGTTTGGTTTGCTTGTTAGGTCTTTTACAGTTCTGGTTATATCTCATATTTTTCTTAAAGGTTGTCCATTTTATTTATCAGTGAGGTCAGATTCGCCATGAAAATTGAGGTCAGAAATAGTTTTTATTCTATTCCTTCTCACCCTCCCTTTTGCTCCTGACCTACATCTTAGACGCCTCCTCTTTAATTCATCTGGATTTGGGGTCTTATTCTGAGCTTAGTTGGGTTTTATAAAGCTCAATCAGATGCTCCCACATGTAAACAACTTTCATGTTGTCATGGTTACTCATCATGACAGATGTTTAAAAGAAAATGTCAGAATTACCAGCAGAACCCCCTCCAACAGCAGAACCCCCAAGTCAACATATAAAAATTGTCAAAGAATTGAACAAATTAAAAATCAGATCACTTAATTAACAAATGATAGATCAGAAAATCTTTAAAAAAAAAAAAAAAAAAAGCAGATATGACGAGGGTTAATGGGGCAGGCTACCAGTGTGGTGCAATTCTGCATAATTTAACGGTAATGATCAGTCTATCTGTACAACCACAAATGAAAATTAAAACTTCATGCAGAGACAAAGACACATTAAAAGATGATTTAGAAACTGCCACTTTCTTTGGGCTTTTGCTCATTAAAGGGGGATTGGGTTGAGGTGTAAAATTGGCCTATGTATTCATGGTTTAAAGTATGAAGTCATTTTTGTACCTTAAAGTCCTTTAAAGTAAAGAGGACAATAAGCACCTGATTAGCTATCAATTCACACTTCAAATTCAAGCAACTCTAATGGATTTAAGGTTCACAAGGTGCACATCAGTGCACCAATGACACCTTATTGGTGCCGTGCCCTTCCAAGGGGTAGACACCAATAATCCCTGACATACAGGTTTTAAAGTGATGTATGATGCCTGTCAGACAATGCTTTTTTTTCAGTGTATATGTATATACTTTTAATAACAAAATTTCAAACCACACTTTGCACAAAGAGCATGACTTCATAATGAAGACCAGGCGCTCATCTGTGTTCAAAGCCTATTATTCAATGAAAACATTTGGTTCATTATGAAGGCAGAAATACTGCAGGAAACTCTTAACTATAAATCATACAAGGAGGAAATAAATGTTTTGCTTTCAAAAATACAACTGCTGCCCTCAGGACCTAAATGCTTAGAGCCATCCAACATACTGCTACACCTCTTTTTCACTATTTTCACTGATTTAAAAAAAGCTGATTAACTTTTTTAAGTTTCACACAGCATATTTCTAAAATATGGCTGTTATTTCTTTCTCCTTTAAATTTTGTTGACAGTAAATCATTTACAGTTGTCTTCTCTTGTATTTGCTTTGATTAATAAATAAATTACTGAATTTATTTATCTATTGAGAAATGCTTTTAAATGAGATTACAAAACAGATTAATATAGAGATGTATATTTACACTCCATAACAATCTTTAGCAATTAAGATATCTTAAAGCAAAATCTTTACTTATTTATTTATTTATTTATTTATTTATTTTAACTTCCATTTGTTTTTCTGATAAAAGCTTGTTTGGATTGTCTCCATAATTATCCCAGCATTGTTTGAGGTCCTGCTGTTCCATCCGACAGCTTGTTTAAAAACCTCTTTTCTTTTTCTTGCTTAAAAAAGGGATAATTCTCTCAATTCAGACAAAAAAAGTGCAGAGCAAGAAAATGTAAAATAGGATCTCTGAGACTCTGATGCATTTTCTCTTCAAAAAAATGTGACTCATACATGAATCTTTCATAAAATATTTAAGCAAGTTCACTAAAAAAATTCATGAAACATTTTTTATTTAAACAAGCAAATCTTAGAAGTGACACCATGAACATAGACATACACAACATTTACTATCTTGTAATTTAGCTCCTGTGCAGTCGGTTCTTGTTATTTCCATATTGGTTTCAGTTGAATTTTCTTTAAATCAAGTTCCTGATACAGTAAATGGATAGTAGTTTCATGTCATGGTGCATTTGACATGCGTAGTTTTCCTAACGTGAAAAATGCAGATGTGAAAAAGAGCATTGGCATAAATGATACTGCACTGTCTGACCCTACTACCTCGGCAGTAGTTCCACTTCTACAAAAAGTTTTCTATAGTTACAACTTTACTTACAGTGACTGTGACCTCATTAAACTGTTATTTAGATTATGGCACTACAACCTTTATTCTTTTGCGTCTCATTTGTTTTATTCTTTTTAACTTATGTCTGTCTTTAATTCTGCTTTTAAACTCTTACTTTTTAATGCATTTTTAAAATGTTTTTATGTAAACCACTTTGAGTTGTCTTGTACATAAAATGTTCTACACAAGTAAACTTGCCTCCTTGGCAAATGTTCTGACATCACTAGAATCAGTTGTATACTACTCTAACAAGCTGATTAGTGAAGAGAGAAACTGTTATTGTTGTTGTCTTGATGAGAATGGAGTTGTGCAATTTTTCGTAGTCAACTGGCATAGCCTTAGTGGTTTACAGCCAGAGGCAATACTTGTGTGTGTGTGTGTGTGTGCGCGCATTTAAAAAAAAAAAAACAAAAAAAAAACTCTTCAAGTAGGAGTGAGAAACAGAGAGGCTAAGAACTAGAGTAGGAGGAAGGAGGCTCTGTGAGTGATTATGCAAGTTAAAATATCTGTTGTAGTGACTGATGGTTCACAACCACTTCAGAGGTTCAAGTTTTGTGACATTATTGTGAACTAGACTAGTGCCTTAACATACTATTTATCAATAACAAAGAGTAACATTTCAAAGCATATTTAATACATATTTTTCCTCCATGTGCTGCCACCCCAAGCTCAAAATTGCTCACTGTCTTAATGTTGTATTTATTGCTAGTCAATATTAAAAAAAAGGAAAGAGAACAATGTCAGGATTGATGTCGTGTTAGTTAATCACTACTTTTAGCCAATGTTTTGGATACAACACTGCCCGAAACAAATTGGATTATGTGATTATAGAATGAGTATGCAAAACACACTGAGCCTCCTGGAAAAGTGGATAAAGTATTATGTAGCATAAATTAATTGCAGAAATTTTTAATACGGTGTCTATGCAGCATATATATTATGTATGAAAATAACTCATTTTGATTTTACTTTCTTTCTTTTGTATTTTGCTTGTGATCACCTGGGCATGAAAATAAAATTTTTAAAAAAAGTTTCATTTTTTTCTTTAATAAGTTATTAAAATGTGTAAGCTTAAAGAGTTATTCTGTCTGTGTAGTTAATAAACTACAGTTCTTTATTTTGAGTGCGTTATAAAATGAGTGTGAAACATGATTGCAAATGTCTACATTTCTTACATAACATTTTCTTTGAACTTTGGTATTCACTGCTTTTGTATAGTGGTCACAGCTGTAATAAACTGGGACACAAATTTTATCCTATGTTTTATGAAACAAAGCCTCAGCATCCTTATTAGCACCACAGCCCTCCTTTGTGGTTGTTGCTTAGTAACAGAGCATGGCATAGTTTCAGCATGTAGGACATTTCATCATTTTGCTCATTTTGATGTCATTTTTGCTAGAGAATGTAGCTAAGCATGAGGAAAAAGTCTTTATAGGGGGCTGGTAAGTAGAAAGTGACCGAGCTCATGGGGCAAATTTTAGAGTCGATGTAAAGTTATTGCAGCATTACAGAGCAGATATATTCTGCCGAGTCATGATTCTCGCATCGCTCCACCTATCTTGGATGCAGCAGATGTCTTGACCTCCTGGTGCATTAGAGATGCTACATGGCTTTAGTAATCAGTGCGTAGTGACATGTAAACAACTGAATGTGCTTAGTCTTATTAGAAAATTTCCTTTTTCTATTGCCAATAAATATATTATCACTTTGATTGTATGTTTTATTTTTCTAAAAGATCAGAATCCTCTTTGGTGACCATCTTAGTTTTTATGTTTGCTGAAAAAGTTTAGTTTTTTTTTTTTTTTAAATACTTTATTGAACTTCTCTTTTCTTCTTTCTCATTTAGTTAATGTGTCATCTTTTTGTCATTTTGCCACGCATGAATACTCAGAAAACTGGATTGCAGGGGGCTGCCAACAAACAAATTAGAACCATACTTGCAAGAAAAGGAAAATAATATACTGTTTCTTATTTTTTTCTTGCATTCCAATAAATTATGATCAACAAAGTCATTGTACTTTGCTTTACATTCATCAAAGTAAAATGTTGTCTTTCTTGTCTTTTTGTTTGTTTCAGATATTTCCAGAATATCTTACTACTCTGGTAAGTACAAAATCTCACACATTTGAATTGTGTACACACATTGATGCCGAAAGAACAATATATTGTTGCAGTAAAGATTGATTTCAGAGAAAGATGTGTGGTTGAAATTTACAGAGATGTACATGATTGCATTGAGTTGTTGCTTGTTGCCTGGCAACAACCTAGTTGATAAGATCACATACATGCACCATAACAGGTAATGTCATCTCAGTAGATGGCATCGATGGGAGCTCACAGGCAGCTGTTTGGTATCTGGGTGCAAAAAAGTTCCTTCACTGTAAAATGTCCATAATTACACCATCTGTTGTTAACAAACACTGCAGTTTCTACCCATTTTAGTTTCTCTGTTTTTTTCTTTTTTTTTTTTTTTTTTTGAAAACTGAGTAGAATGGCATGGAAGTCCAAAATGTGTTCCTGTAGCCATATGTTAGTAAAACACATAGAATAGTACATAATTCCTGACAATCTCAAATCATTCGTCATTGCTCCAGTTTCTTCCATTTTTATGTGGTAGTTATCTCACTTTCTCTATGATAATTCAAATAGGAAATGGGTTTCTCTTCTTCAACCCATCTGGATCTGAAAATTACATGAGCTCTGAAAAAGCTCAATCAATTGCTCCCATATGTAAACAACTTTCCAGTTGTCATGGTTAGTCATCACAGCAGATGGTAAAATATCTTAGAATTACCAGCAGGTAACCTGTGAGCAGCACAGCATCAAAATCAGCACAGAAAAATGTTTTTAATAAAGAGTTTTAACAGGAAAAAATAAATAAAAATATTGCAATCAGAAGCACAACATGAACAGAGCATGACTAGGGTGGCACCACTGAGGATAACATTCAGCCTCTGAATCTCTGTGAAAATACAGCCAATTAGATAATCATGTAAAGTATCATGATATTTCCATAATTCAAGCCACCTAATTGTAGTGTCTTAGCTTAGATTGTGACTGATAACTTGTGATCAGCTCTGCAATAAGTAGGTACACAGTGTTGTAACTTCATCATTGAGGTCTTTATTCCCACTTCTGAGACAGTGAACTTGGTAAACAGCATTTAGAGAACATTTATTCTGGAACCTGGGTCCATTTGGTCACTTTATGGTTGATATTAATTAATGTAAGTAGTTCAGTCTGAAGATAGATCCCACTTCTCAAAACAGCTATGTCAAATACTTACCTACAATACCAAGTTCTTAGAGATGACTTGATTTAGCTTGTAGAGTAACAAAACATTTGCATTAAAAAATAATTTGGTGTTTTCTAACTTATTACAAAATGAAATTATTAACATGACAAAGGTTATAGTTGTGGTGCAAACATAATGTTTACAGTGATTGAATCATAGCTAAAATCAAACTGTGCTTTGTCACTTTAAAAGGGATTTATTTTCAGAGTACTGTACTTCCAGAGAAAGAGTAGCATACTGCAGAAGAAGGTGGAATCTGTTGGGAGTAGAGGAGGGAAAAACGAACTGAGGAAAGAGGGCAGTAGAGACCTGCTGAAGGCAGTAGACGCAGACCGTTGGGAAGGATGCAGGAAAGAAATTTGGACGGAATCAAGTCTTGTGTGATGTCAGAGGGTGGATTGTGTGTATTTTATGAGCGGCAATTTATGAAGCATTGATCCTGGAAAAAACCTTGAGAGAGTATGTACGATCTATGACTACCTATCTGTGAAAGTGTTTGTGAGGACTGTGGTCTTCTGTAGCAGTCAGCTTGTCGACTTTCCACTGCATTGTCTCAATTACACTTTCTATTCTTCCTCCTTCATCTTCCTCATCTTCTCTCTTTCCTTACCTCACACACATACACATACACACTCACCCCACCATCCACTTCCGTTGACATTTCTGCCTGTAGGTGATCAGAGCAGCCTCTTCATGTTGTGGACACAGCAGAGGAGAAACGCTTGGCTTACTTTCACTTTTTGCTGACACCCACGCATGCACTCACCGGATTTTACATTTACATTTCTCGCACACACACAATTATATACCTCCTTACTAACATGCACACACACTTATCTACACCCTCTATTAGGCTCATGCACATACTTTCACCCCCTAGAGGCTCTCTGGTGCACTCAACTCAAGGATTTTGCTGGATAAACGCCGTGTTTGTGTTTTGCTGCAGTGAGTGTGAGCGACTGGGAGTGATGTTGTGATCCAGCTTCTCTTCCGAAGCTACGGAAGAAAGCCTTCCAAAACCAGACTGAATGACACACGGCAGATTGACTTTGAAGTGGATTTGCTGCATTTCACTCACTCCTGCAAACTAATTTTTCTCAGCGTAGTCCGACCCTTATCTCTCCAGGCTTTGTATCAAGGCTTTTTTGGAACTGCCTTTTCTGTTCTCCGCCTCTTCATAAACGTATCTGTCACGTCATGTTGCTCTCTTAGATCAGATACCCGCTTTGACCTGGTTACCTCTCGCAGGCGCTGAGCTTTGGAAAGATTTGGAGGATGTGAAGCTTATCTTTTCACTCAGGTTTCTCCGCTTTCTGCCTTCATCCAGCTCGTTTTATTACCTCTTTTTTTGTCTTTACAATTAGTATTCTCTGTCTTTCATTTTTCATAATTTTATTTTTTTAAACACATTTTTGACTCCTACTCTCTCTTTCCCGTCCTCCCTCTGACTTTCCTTTGTTGTCTTTGATCTCCTTTCTCTTCCTGCATTGGCTACTCTCATCTTCCTCTCCTTCTCTGTGCTCCAGTTCTCTGCGCCCCTCTCTGTCCTACATTTTTAGTCCTTTTTTTTTTTCTCCCACCGATGCTCATTACTCTTATCTACTTTCTGTGATGTCTTTCGCTTCCTCCTTTGGACAGCATTGTGGATCTACAAAACAAAACTTATGCCTTTTTTTTTTCTTCTTCTTTTTTTGAAATTCGACTTTGATGTGATTATACGGCTCCTGACTAGTCCGGGGTGTACTCTGCCTCTCATCAGCTGACAGCTTTGATAGACTGCAGCCCCTCCACAGGCTTGAACAGGATGAAGCAGGTATAGAAGATGAATGGACATATGGATCCTACTCGTACATCAAAGGCTATTAGTGCCCTGTATCCTGGGAATTTTACAGGTTGAACTACCTAGGATTTATGCTTGGATGGAAGAGACCATCTTCGTATTCCACGTCAAGGATTGATTAATTGGATTATTAAGTCTATACCGATAACCTGAATTTCATGCTTTGCAGAGATGTATCAGATAAGAGTGTGACTTGATACATATGTCAACTATAGGAGTAAAAAAAATTGACCATCTGATTGGAAAGCAGCCACACTGCTTAAGCTTCCTTCGTCAAATAAATGAATTATCTCCATCCTTTGAGACTGATCCCTGAGGTGAACGAGCTTATAAAAAAGAATTTCCTGATGGGAATCTTTACATATCACATCATGCCATGGGAAAAGTATTTTGGTGAGTCAAAGGTCATGACATGAATTGGATGGATTGACTTCTTGGACCTCAGCCACAAGTAACAGCAAGAAAGAAAAATGTCTCAGCAAGCTTAAGGACTCAGTTGTAGCCTTGTGACCAGTAACTGGAATTTCTTTCTTTCACCAGATTCTTTACGTTGCATTTTGAGGATATTCTGGCTAATTGTACAGATGATGGATTCACTTTCAAATGTTAATTTCCTTGGGCAGATTTTTCTGTCTGCTCTCCTGTAGAAGGGAGTCCTTTATCTGCTTCAGTGAACACATTTTGATCCTTACTATCAGTTGAATTTGTGCCGTGATATCTGGTGCCTGATGTAGTAACAGCTGGTCATTCCTGCACTTTGGCTCTTCAGATTCTGCAGGACATTTTGACATAGTCTAGTTCCTCTCATTGGATCATTTCCTTGGTTGACATTGGCTACAACAGTGGCAGTTATCTCATTGGATATTGGTGGGATACTGGTTTTGATGCCTATTTGGCTCCTTTTTTTATGCAATATGTACACCTATCACAAAAGAGAACCCTGTTTCCAGCAGGTGCATCAGGTCTCAATTTCCAAACTTTTGAGAGGCATTTTTAGACATCCCTCTAGTTTTTCTTCCTTGGCTCATCTGGATTTATCGATAAACACGTTTACAGTTTGAACAATCTGGTTTAGGAAGGGGTACTATTCTTTGGCTCTATGCTTTTTTGGGGCCCAGCTGTTTTGTCTGGGCCCAGTGGCCCAACCTGGAACTGTTACCCCAACAGAAAAGATGGAGAACAGCGGCTGCATCCCTCTCTGCTGGAGCAAAGGGGCCTGCATCTATGCCCAGCACCCCTTAGCAAGTATGTACTAAAGAATCTCCCACAGTAATAACATGGACATCTGTGAAGTATTTGATATTTGTTGATTGCTCTAATCACAGTTATAGTTATATTAGTCTCTAAAATTATGTTTTTAATAATATGCACTCATTTTCAAATTCAATTCAAAATTCAAAAATACTGTACTAATCCCAGAAAGTAAACTGATTTAAGATGTCAGTGTTATTTAAAATACCTTAATTTGCCATGTTCATATAGATGTAAAATACTTGCTGTCTTATAATAGTTAAAATTACACAGTGGAAAAATAAAATTGTATTTCATTATCTTTGATTTTGGAGAACTTCATATCTTAACACCATTACTACAAGCCATCTATTCTCCATCTGTAACTTGTAGTACTTTTTACCATTGGGGAATAAATTTTCTTCTACAAGTGCAGTGAAGTTCTGCATGACCATCTCTCAATTATCAGACTAAACTTTGTCTTGATTGTACTAGCAACTTGTCACAGGATAACTGCTCACTAAATATATATAATAAATACGCATAAATAAATGGGAGTCTATGACATGTCAGGTTCACAGCATTTGGTTTTAATGGAATAAGAAAGTATGAAAACAAAAGACACTTGACCACAACAATTAGAAATGTATCTGCTATAACTGTTTAGTTACAGTTTTTGTTATGAATCTGGGAATGTCATTTACTTTTGTTACAATTGCTCTGATTTGTATCATTTGTATTCGGGGGTAAGGACAGGAGTAACCATGGAACCCAACCCTGACCTTAAAGTCATACAGGATTTAAGGATTTATGTTATATTTCCTCCACAGTGTGATTGTGTAATGAATGTCTCCATACATAATGACTACAAGCAGACATGCACTCACATACCCAAACTGGTCCCTTATTCAGAGATGTTTATAGGTATACAACTGGTGTTTAGACTAGGCCTTTTTATTCCCAGTTATTTGGTGTAGAGATGATGTGTGTCCTTGCTAGGGGATGGATAAATGATGCAAGAGAAGAGGGATGTGGGGTGGTTAGAGGTTGAGAGAAAGATGAGAGGCAGGAAGGAAGAGAAGTGGTTCAATAGGACAGGAGGATCAAATTGAGATAAAAGCCAGTAACTATTAGTCCTGTAAGCATAAAACAAGAGACGAGAACAGTTTCAGAGTGAAAAAAAAAAAAGAAATGCAGATGAAAACCAAGAAGAGAGAGAAGGATGCAGGAAATTTGCTAGGTGAGGAATAAAACAAGTGATGGAGAGGTCTCAGCTTCCGTAGGACTGCACAAGTATAAGTAACACAGATACTCGTTAAGAGAACTAGATAAACCATCCTTATTGCACTGCTGAGGGCCAGGACTGAACGTTTGACTGTTGCAGTTTACAGGCTGGCTGCCACTGTGGAGCCCCACTGAGGGAGTGGCTGGCGGGTGTGCCAGCTGCCTGCCTGACCTATGTGATTTGATTTTTGTCCTTGTGTGTTACAGAAAGTGTGTGTATGTGTAGTTAGTTTAGAGTAGAAACTAGCTTCAAAGAAGAAGGTTTAATTTTCTAAATATTTTCTAGTCTTCTTTTTTGAAACATTAATTGATATTTTGTTAATGTAAGTTTAATTTATCTATATGTTGTATAGTCCGTAATATAATTTGTCAAAGAGTTAAGCTAAACTAACATCAAATAGTATTTTTTTTGTCCATCTTATAAATATATCCATCTTAATATCCTTTCCATTTTCATCTGAATATTGTAATCAACTGAACAATCCAGTGTCAGTCATATGTACACTGTTGTAAAAGCAAAATAACCTCCACACTGAAAAGGGGAAACCTGTGATCTAAAAAATGTTTTTATTCCACTATTTCCCATGAAATTGTATAAAATGTAATCAAATTTGTTTTGGCTTATGCAACAGTGATTATAACTTGTACTCAAAAAAGGCAATTATTACTGTAATTGGTGTCATTTTCATGGCATGATGCATAGTGGGCCATTTTGTTTGGCAGCTAACAAACCAGATGCCATAGAGTCACCATAAACTGCAATAAAAACTTAGTATTTCCTCTTTTTGATATTTTGTTGACAGACTAAAAGTATATTCTCCTTATTCAACTACAAAGCCTTTAGTCATTTATCAGAGATATTTTTACTTCTGTGGAGCTCAACATGGGGTCTATCACATGCTCATATTGAAATTGTGAAAACAGTCATCTAGGAAAACATAGTTTTAATGCATTTCTTAATCAGTATGATATAATAATATTTAGAGCATAGAGTGGTTGCATGCATACATGGAAGTAAAAGCATTTCTTCTCTAATAGTGTATTTGATAAAACTAAATGTAATATTTAGGTTTTAGGACCATACTTGTAATTTGGCTTCATCATTGTATCATTGTGGTAGAATACAAGATTTTTTGGTTGGTGACTGTTGTTGGGTACAGTTGGTTGCATTCAAAAATGGGTTGAATACATGCCCCCAATACATTTTTTAACATGTCCCTTGTGGGTACATGGCCTGAAAGCAGGAAGCAGTACATTTTAAAACAAATTAAAATATCATAAGCAGCTGCATCATAACGAGTTTTAGACATGTGTCAGTAGATTTTTGTATTCATGAGAGGTGTTTTTAATTTTTAAATGAGAAATATAAAACAATCTTTTCTTCAGAGCATTTATTTGGGTTTTTTAAGTGATGATCAATTGAAAATCTGACATAATACACTGTCACTTTTTTGGGGTCACACGAGGTTTGAAAATATGTTGTCTAGTTCTAGGGTTATACAGTGAGTGGCTCAGTTTTGTTTATTACATTATGTTGGACTTGCTGTACCATAGAAAAGGGTAGGAAAGCTGTACCACCAATTCCAAAAGAGGCACACCCAACGAAAATTGGAGTGGAGTGGAGTGGAGTGGAGCCTCGAAATTCTGCTCTAGTCTAGGTGATGTAGTAGTACCAAGCAAATCTGAAGCACTCACTGAATGACACGAGAGCTAGATCAAGAAAATGCACACAACTACTATGAGGCAGTGATGATAAAGCACATGTAAATGTCAAATCACAAAGAGTATATATAAGTAAACTGTGGATGTATTCAGATCCAGCTGTTCAGGCTACATTTAATGGTGGTCTGGGACTCGTGTTTCTGCTTCTCACAACTTGAGTTGTAACGTAACAGAGTAGAACTGAACTCAGGAGTGTTGCAGTGAGACGAAAATATGTTGGAGTGAATTACAAGATCCACAAAGGTTACGGATGCATTACAGACATTAAAGTTGCTCTTCACTGTGAGCAGAAGTTCTTAGGCTTGTCTCCAGAGACTGATTTCAGATGTAAATTGCAGAGTATAAAAGCTTCAGTTTGTGTGTTTGTAGCAGCAGAGGTGCACTGAGCTGTATTAGATCACAGATCAACTGTTTCATGTTCTTTTCACTATTCTTATATCAAGTTTGTTACATAACTGAATTTGAGTTGTTTTTTGTTTTTTTTTTAACTTTTCTAGTGAAGAATCTGACAAATCTGAAATGTGTCAGTACCTGAATAATAATACAGTTTACATCACAGTATGTATTTGTGATTTTATAGAAACATTATTGGAATATCTTGTGATGCACAACTCACAGCTGATGGTCAGCTTCATGTTAATTTGCCAAGCAGGTAACTGAGATCTAATCATGAATGATCACTCAGGATGCTTGTTGGCATATATTTTATGGCATGTGTAATCAAACATATGTATATATTTAATGTTGTTCACTTGTCGTCAGATTACCCAGGATAAAACCAGGTTTTTTTTTGTTTTGGTTTTTTTTTTTTGTTTTGTTTTTTTGCAAGTCAGCTGAGCAAGCAGTTGAAAGTGTTGACTCGACTTGTTCTGCATTCTGTTCAATAGGAAGTAATTTGTCAATGACCTGAACGCCCAAGATGATTAAGCCTCGTCATATTTACTTACTTTACAATATACAGGCTGTGTAGAGTCTCACCTGCAGTGCTAAGAACTAAAGTATCCAGAGCAATGACCTTGCACTGTAACTGTAATGTAATATAGTTATCTCAGTTGCATTTTTATATCGCCAGTGTTGATGATGATTTAAGCTTTTGACATTTGAGGTTTTTATTCTTTTCAACTTTTCAAGTGAAGAATCTGACAAATCTGAAATCACACACACACACACACACACACACACACACACACACATATTGGCTCAAATTTAGAAGCAAAGGAAAGGGAACCCACTTCCTGTAATGATGATGTTTGAACAAACCCATATAGAATAAATAGGATAGATAGGCATCCATATAGACACAGAATCAGAGTGTATATATGTGTCACATAAGGATATTGTGACAAAAATTGAATAGAGCATAAAACCAGGGCTAAATGCAAACTTTGATAGTGTAAATAGAAGAAATGTAGTTGAAGGCAGCAAAATGTTCTTATTTTCGCTTACTTCTGTTTTTTTCATGTGTCTGTTATGTACTGCTGCATTTTTATTGTCTTCTCTAGATTAAGTGATGGTAAACAAAGGAAAAAGCTCCTTTGCTTCCACGAAGCAGAATATGAAAAAATGTTTTTGTCACTTGTGACAGACTCCTTCTTTTTGGGAATCTTTTTTCTGCCTTCTCAACTAAGGGAAAGGCAAGTGCTGGATAACAGTCGTACAATCATTGTTGACTAATACCTGAGAAGAGGCCTAATGTGAACTGAATACCAGTTTAGATTAGGTCTACATATAACACTTCTGAAAGGACTACCTCACTTACAGGCTTTTAAACCTAAGGAATAACAAAACTCTCTACTTGGCTGATTTAGTCGATGGCTGTCCGCTTCAACTGCAGTATTTCCAGGTGTTTGAGGATTTATTTACATGTATCTGAAGATATAAAATATATCAGTGATATAATGGACTGTAAGCCCATAAAGCCTTTTCTCAAAAGTTGTTCAATCTTTTGCTTTATTTATATTGATTAATGTGAGTTTGACTGACTGTTCTCTGTATAATTGTATTTTTATTTTGTTTTACTGAAATGATCTTACAATTTCTGGGTTATTGCAATTATTTAGTCATAATAGAAAGGCTGTGAATTAGTTATTTTTCAGATTTATGTTTAAAAAAAATTGAGGAGCCTTTTTAATTTATTGCATTAGCTGTGTAATGTTTTTCTCACAAAAGATATCTTTAATCTTACAGAAATGAGACACTTTTTTTAATATAAACAAATTACTGTGCACTTATAATTGTTTGCCTTGTTTTTAGAATATGACGGCCAGTTAGCCCCAGGAGGACCATCTGAGTCAGGCATGGCATCGTCTTCCTACTTGGAACCTAGTCTCAATCACTCCGCAGCGGGTGGTTGTGGGGTCAAATCTCGACCTGGAATGCCTGGTGGTCCAAGCACAAGTGGCTCTGCTGGAGGTCTAGAGCGGCCCCCAGGCTCCATGGACAAGGTTCTCAAGATCTTCCATTACTTTGAGACAAACAGTGAGCCATGCAGCTGGGCAAGTAATATCAGGCACGGAGATGCCACAGATGTCAGGGTAAGATGCACAAACATCTCTTAGCTATAAAATCCCAAGTTGTCCGCTTATTGACTTTTATTTTAACTTGTTTCAACAGGGTGTTATCCAGAAGATAGCAGAGATTCACAAATTGCGCTGCGTCTCCTCTTTGGGCCTACGCTTGACCCATTTGAAGTCTGATGCTCTGCACTGGTTACACCCTGATTTGGGTGTCTCTCATGTTAGAGAGAAATATGAGAAAAAGCATCCCCAAGAGGAGTGGAGGTAAAACTACAAAATTCTCTGTTTTTGCTAATTGTCTGCTCCCACATGTCATCTCTCCCCATATGCAGCTTTTTCTATTTGGAGTTCTAGAGAGCCTTGTTAAAGCATGCTCAAACTGAACTGAAAGAGCAGGTCTAAATGTTACAGTTGCTGGGATCAAATTACTGCTAGATCCCAAAAGTCCTTTAATAGTCTCATTCAGCATCCATCCATCCATCAAATGGGGAGTAGAGTAAGTGGATTTCAGGGCCAAACATCGACATGAGAAGTACAACATGCACGTCCTCAATCACTCTTACAGTCATCTTAAAGTCAGCAATTAGAAGTCACCGAACGTGATGTTCTACAGTAAAAGCATCTTCTTACTGTTCAGTATTTGAATAATGCTTTGTCCGTGTTCCGCCTGCATTCAAACTCTTCCTCCAGTCGGCTATTTTCAGCTGATATTGTTAACAGATCTTCTTAAAATTCAGTCCTTTCTCCTGCGTTTGATGTCAGACCTAAAGTCATTAGACTTGAAGGGACTTCAACGGGAATGACTAATATCGAGCAGAGGAGCTTTGCCAGTTGTTGCAGCCTTTGTGCCTGAGAGGGCGGCAGAACTGCGAGCCCACAGGAGTTTCTGCTGCTGCCAAGCTATTGTTAGAACAGCAGCAGCAGCAGCCCAGGGGATGAACTGACTGTCTCACTCCTTTCTCCTTCCCTTGCATGTTTTCTCTCATTCTTTCTGATGCATTTGCACTCAGGCTTTTCACTTTGATCCTTCACTCCGTCGCTTCTTTTTTGTGTGTGCCTTTCCCTCAAACACACACTATTTTCTGTTTGGTTCATTCATAATAGAAACTGAATGTTTTATTAATTTTGTCCTCAGCCTTGATTTCCTTTGTTATCTAACTACTGGCTTGTAGCATCACACTTGCTTCAAGCTCATTACTCTCCTAACCCATTTCTCTCACACCAGTATATCACTCATGAACAAATAAGTCACTGTAAAAATAAATAAATAAATAAAATAACAGCCCCATGGATATTTTTTTCACACCACTGTAGAAGCGAGTAATTGATGGATTATTATTCTGTCTTATTATTTTATGCCTTTTTGACTTTCATTTAGTTACATAGCTGCAAATTACTGCAGAACATTTCACTGTTCCACCAGATATAATGTAGTGATAATGTAGTATAATGTCGTGTGTTTCATATGCCTGTTTTAGCAAATGATTGTTACACATACAAGAATTTACTCTGACCCATCAATGGTGTCCCACCAGAGGGATATATACCCACTCTCACATTATCCCTGCCATTTGCAGGTACGAGCTACGGATACGGTACCTTCCTAAAGGTTATCTCAGCCATTTTTCTGAAGACAAACCTTCTCTCAACTACCTCTATCACCAGGTGAGGACACAGAGCTGCATCACAAAAAAAAGAGAGAGACTCATCCTCTTTCTAAAAACCAGCTGAACAAAAACAACACACCCATTTTAAGTTATAATCATAGTTTGTTGGTATTTATTTGACATCATTGCATACGTTGGTATACATTATAACGCATAGACGTGCTTTAACAGTGACTTAGGCTTATTTGTGACTGCACATTTTAAATGAGTGAAGTTTATCTGTATCTTCTGCAGTTGTGTTAGATGCCTGTGTCTTTGTTTTTCTTTAGGTGAAGAGTGACTATATGCAGCATATAGCAGACCAGGTGGATCAAGATGTTGCACTGAAACTAGGCTGTTTGGAAATAAGGTGAGAAAACACTTAAACACATTACCTGTGTTTAAATTTGACTTTCAAGCAAATTTGAAACAACCTTTTGAACATTCGATTCAGTTTTACAATTAAAAAAAAATTAAGAAAAAGATGTATGAAGATCATTTCCAAGAAGCCCCAAAACTGGCTTTATTATGATTTCCCTTTCACATGAGTGAGCACTTGCCAAAGGAAACAAAGGGTCATTCATGTGATTAGTTATTTAAGTAAATTGTTTGCGACACCAGATTTTTTTTCTCTTTTGTTTCTTTTTCATTGTTGCTTTTTCAAATACTTAATGTGACTCAGCTCTTTAAAAGAAAAATAAGCATAAACTAAATCACCCTAGCACAACAAAAAGGTTACACAGCAGTTTAGTGCTTTTTCTTCCTCTTTAAAGGGTTTAACCTTTTCTTTTTCCCCAAATGTACCGCATGCGTATAATCAATAATCCCCTGGAACACGACTAATAATGATTGGCGTCAAGTTGTTGTGGCACAAATAAGCTAACATCCAAAACTATGTTCATTGTTTTGAGCTTCTAAGTTGTTGTATAAATCATATATGGAATATCATATTTTTTAATTTCCTTTACCTGTTTATATAAAATATGTCTCTTTCTGTGTGATTTATGCAGGAGGTTCTTTAGAGAGATGCCAGGCAACGCTCTGGATAAGAAGTCCAACTATGAGCTGCTAGAGTAAGACTCCTGGTGTTCAGTCCCCAGTGTCATCTTTGTTGCTTCTAATATTTCAGCAATGTTTGTTGTGGTAGATTTGTAACTGGCCAAACATAAAAGTAGTTATGTTGATATTTTTTAGGAAAGATGTTGGTTTGAGAAGGTTCTTCCCCAAAAGCCTGTTGGACTCCCTGAAGGTGAGGTTAAACCCCGGTAAAACACACAAAGACACAGTGATTTTTATGTCACTCACAATTTGATAACAAAGGTATCAAAAGCAGAAATTACATATAGCCCCCAGTTTGCATGCTGGCTGTATTACAGCTGGCAGGTCATTCAGTTGACTGGCAGGATGACAGATGTGATGACTGAAAGGATTTCTGGCTCAATGTCTAATTATTTGATTATGTTGAATTAAGTTAAACCTCCTATCGTCAACTTGCAGCATGCTCCACCAGTTATTCATTGTACTTTTCATGGCTGTGAGCCAACCTTCTCCCAGCAATGCTTATCTCTCTGTAATGGGTTTTCTTTCTCCTCTTCACCACACTTTATCAGGCAAAGACTCTTCGGAAGCAGATCCAGCAGACCTTTAAGCAATTTGCCAACCTCAATGATGAGCAGAGCATCCACAAGTTCTTTGAGATACTCACTCCCATCTACCGCTTCGACAAGGAGTGCTTCAAATGTGCTTTAGGGGTAGGCTCACTGACAAGTCTCAGAGATAATGTTGCATTAGTGGATCAATAAAGCAGAAGTAAAAGTTTTAGTGTACACAGGATTGATGACAAATAAAATGCAGTTTTATTTATTTTAGTCTTATTTGGGATTAGTATGTTATTATTACACTGTTTTTATAGAGTAAACCTTATATTTATGCGTGTTTTGTCAAAATACATTGCTTGTCCAAAAAAAGAAAAAAAAGTCACAAATTTTTCGCTGAACTTCGTTTAGCTTTGATTATGGCTTGCGTTCGCTGTGGCATCATTCCAGAAGTTGCTGCAGTGTCACGACATTTATTTTTTTCCAGAATTGCACAATATTTTTTTTTTTTTTTTTACAAAGATCTTTTATTAATAATGGGAAAGTTGGACCACTGAACAAAGTCTTCTCCAGCCCTTCCCAAAGATACTCAGTGGGGTTAAGATCTGGACTCTGTTGTGGTCAATCCATCTATCAAAATCTGACCACATTTCGTCCTCAAAGATGATGGTTCCCCACTGTCTTTCCACTTTTTAATAATGCGCTGGACAGTTCTTAACCCAGTTTTAGTAGGTTCAGCAGTCTCCTTAAATGTTTTCTTTGCTTGATGTATGCAAATAATTTGACCCTCCTGAATCAGATTAATATATTTTGCAGAACCCCTGGATGTGTCTTACGACATGATTGAAATGCGAAGTTACTCGCTACATCAGTGAAGGTTTAATAACTTGTTGCCCACTGAAACATAATCACTTATGCATTAATTATCCAGTGGGAGGCTCTTACTTACTCACTTAGTTAAATCCAGGTGGTGACTTTTTTTGGACAAGCAATTTATTTGAGAACAGATAAGTTAGAATTGTGATGAGATGTGAAATACTTTTATATTTTAATTCCTTATTTCTCCCTTTTAGTCTAGTTGGGTTATATCAGTTGAGTTGGCCATTGGACCAGAGGAAGGAATCAGCTACCTCACAGATAAGGGCTTGACGGTGAGTATGCATGCAGTTGTTCACAAGCTGATAATTGGTATTTTGAAGGTCTTAAAAAGGCTTCCAGTATCTTTGTATACTACATGTTTTAATTGGGAGGCTGTGTTAGCGATCCACCATTCTGCCTTCTAATGGTTAGACTGTCTCACAGACAGATCTTCTCATCTTCACGCTTTGTTTTAATGAGTTTTGAAAAGCCATAAAGGTCATGCAGTTTTTGTTATAAAACCGATATAATGAGCGAGAAAAAGTCAGACCACCTGTTGTGATCACCAAGTCGCAACATAATTGGGAAACTGAACAACTGGACTAAGCAGGTGCTGCGAGAAGGACTCAGAAGAAGCAGGTGCATACCAGTTAATCCAAATAGTCTAAGTGAGTCTCTCCTTAGTGAAGATACACAGACTGTGAAATTACAGCAATTCAAAACAGAAATTCGTCTTCATATGAAAATGAAATCTCTCCATGGTAGAGGTGTGGGGAAGAAAAAAAATTGAAATATTCGGTTCTTTCCGACCATCAAAAGATGTATTGATCTTTTGTCCTTTCTCCATAAAAAGATGTATTGATCTTTTGATGGTATTGATCTTTTTGATGGTGTCATTAATTTGTCTGATGTGGTCTGGATAAAACCAGCAATGTCTCTCCAAACCATTTAAGTCCTTCTGTTCCTTCTTTAGAGACTTTCAGCATAACCATGATTTGATGCTGAGAACATTTTTGTTTTATTATCATGTTTCCACCTGTCACAGTACTACTTGAGACTCATAAAGCAATGTTGTGCTGAAAAATATGAAGTGTGGCATTACACTTCATCTACAGGCTGCAAGTAGATTGACCTGAACACATCTGCCTCATGGATACATCTTAAAAAAATTTGGCCTGTTTTGACTGAAGATCTTAACATGATCAATAGTGGAAATTTACCTAAGTTTGACACAGAAACGGTTATCTCATGAAGCAAAGGGCATTCCTCTGAGATACACATGATCATACTCACAAGGGAGTTCATCTTGCTACTGTCTTATCTGTTCGTTGGTACCCAAAACACAAAAGTTTGCAACCATCAGAATCCTACACTGGTAGCTACGTGCTGGTTGTTAGTGTGACAACAATTAACCATGCCAGCTCCTCTTCACTGACTGATTCACTGTAGCTTGTCTAAAGTTTATTGATAACTTTACAGACAGACGAATACAGATCTTTTATAAGAAAACTCCATTGATCAGTGAAACACATTATCTGACGTGGCAGGTAAAAATGGAGTCTCAAATATTTCCTTCTCAGTTTACTTAATAAAACTGTATTATGTTTGTGTTATGAACATTCCAACTTTATAATTTAAGTTAAAGAAAAATGCACTTTATACTAAGCATTGTGTTTGATTTTTTTTTTTTCCCCTCTAATGTGTGACTGTCTTTGTCTCTGCAGCCTACACACTTAGCTAACTTTAATCAAGTACAGTCTATCCAGTACTCTCCTTTGGAGGACAAGGACAGGAAAGGGATGCTGCAGCTCAACGTGGCAGGGGCTCCAGAGGTAAGAACACACTCCTGTACTGATATTTTTCATTGGAGGCTAGCTTATTATGAAACATTACTTATTTTTATCTTTGATAGCCCAGGACACTTTTAGTTCTGTTGTACTAAAAGTGTCCTGGGCTATCTACTTATAATTGAAAAGCATGTGTGCATCACTCCAACAGTATCATGTTGGGGTGTGTGCTCAGAGGGCCGTGTTCGTGGCCAATGGTATGGGATGTTATTCCCAATAAAGCTCTCATTGTGTGATTATGAAGCAACTCCCTGTCCCACTCTTACACTAATCCCTCTGTGTTATGTGTGTGTGTAGCCCCTTACTGTTACTACAGCATTGCTGACTACTGCAGAAAACATGGCTGACTTGATTGACGGTTATTGTCGACTCGTCTCGTCAGTATCTCACTCCTTCATTGTCCGAGTGAATAAAGGTAGGCTGCAAAAGTACTCTATTATATTATGCTCTTGTGTTTTTAATTGCCCAAGTTGCAATACTCTTGAGCGTTCTGCAGTATGATACATAGTCACAGATTTGTGTCTTTATTTCGATGGTAACAGTGACTTTTAAAAAAAATAGGGGGAAATTACTTTATAGTAAAAATAGCATCCTGACTGAAATTTCAAACTGTGCTGAAGTCTTATTGTTGCTAGTGGCTTTGTCATTTTGCTTGTCATTTTGAATGATGATCATCCCATCTGCAACTAGTTTTCTCTAAAAATAGCTAAAGCTGTAAAAAAAAAAAAAAAAAAATGGAAATAATTTAGTTGCGGTTAGTAAATATGATTTAATTTTTTTTTAATCATTATTATTATTATTATTTTATTTTACATATTCTGTGTCTGCAGAGGGTGACAGAGCTCTTCCTTCTATACCAAAGTAAGTAAATTGATTTAATTCATTTTTATGTGTATACAATGTATTTTTTTTTTTTTTTTTACTTTCAATTTTCAGTCAGTGGTCTGGTATTGGATAAAAGAACAAGACTCCTTTACTACACTTTAATAGAGGAAGTTGTCTTTTTTTGGATTTTATCTTGTGGTTTCACAGTTGGGTTCTTAGAAGGAGCTGATTTATAAGTTAAAATGTCACATTTTAGCTTTTGCTTTCAGTTGAAGTATTGAATCTCTGGTTCAAATCGAGAGCAACATCTTAATTTATATCTGATTTGGAGTCTTTGAGTTGCTAATAAAATTAGTAGAATGTCTATACAAGTCATATGGGTTCTTAATTTGATTTTTTTTTTTTAACAATGACAGGATATCCCTGTCCTTACTTCCAGTGCTGTGTTAATATTTACAAATAATAGCTTATTCTGAATACAAAGTAAAGTTAATGCAAGGCAGATCCCAAAACTGATTTTTTTCGTCCCCTCTGTCTTACAGAGTTTCAAATCATGAAAAGCGGATGGAGAAACGGATGGATGGAGTACGAACACGAGCCATTTGCATATCAGGTATAAGTCTTGTCTTCTCTTTGCCAGTTGGTCTGCTGCTTCTTCCCTGCTTCCCTGTCCTCAGCTCTAAATGTCATGAATGACAGTAAGTGCTATGAGTTAGATAAAGGGTTCATAGATATGCGTGCATCCCAGTCTCCCTGATAAAGCCTCATCTGTGTGTGCAGTGAAGAGTCCTTGTCTGGCCAGATGTCCTGGTGGAGAGCTTTAGTCACTGTCACTCTGTCTCTGCTCTGACTGCCTACTGACCTCTGACTCACATTTACACAATTTGAAATGAAGATACTTTAAATGCTAACGTGATCTACTAAGTGATATATGGAATTTTTTATTATTATGTTTATCATATTAAGAGTAAAACTAATGCTTCTTTTCCTTTTCTTTTTTCCCTGTAACACATTTTTCTTACATGCTGCATGTGGCTTCTGCAGGTCACATTAGTGGCGATGGTAAATCTCATTCTTTCTATTTAACATCTCTGCAATTAGTATGTGTGGAAATATATATATGTGTCTCTCTGTATGTGCATCTAAGTGTTGGGTTGTGACCCATGACTCAGGCTGATTTTTTTTCCTTAACTTGTTTCTCTGCAACATCAGTCCTCCTTTGCTCTGTTTCTTTCCATGTGTTCATCTCTTCAGTAGTACAGGAGCATTTTAACTGTTTTACTTGTGCTTTGAGTCTGTTATGGTGGTGGTCTTTCAACAAGGTACTTGTCTCTAATGGTGAGGGGCTTTGTTGAACTTTTCAGTTTTTCTCTCTTTGATTTCTGTTTGTGTGAGTGGGAGGTGGTAGAGATGGGTGAAATTGTTGATGACACAAAAAGATGATGCAGCTTGTGTCAATGATGTTTACCTTTCAGTTTTCAGTGATCTTGTTGTCAACTCTAATGGTTTGATGTTTCTTGGCTCTTTTTCCTCTTGTGACTTCATTCTGGCTCTGCAGAAACAGATGACTATGCTGAGATCATAGACGAGGAGGATACCTACACCATGCCTTCAAGTAAGTAGAAGTATGCAGATACACAAGATCAAATGCGTGTCAGGTGTGTCACCTTGTGCTTCTCTGCTAGTCAGTGGAAGATGTCGAGATTTGCAGAGGATGTGTTTGCTGGTTCTGTAGATTGTGTCTTGAGTGGTTAACATCAAACTGACTGCAGGGTAAAAAGAGTGACAACTTGTGCTTCAAATTATTTGACTTTGATCTAGTCAGTTTTAATAATTCTGCCTCAATACCAGCTCATAAGGTCTCTTATGAAAAATATTAGTCCTAAGCAAAACTAGACTCGACTGAAAAAGACTTGTAAACTCTTTGAAGCTAAGGAGGAAAGGTTCGTTATTTATTTAAGTTATTTAATTCAGATCTCAGGGATTGATTAGAGGTTTTTTGTTTGTTTGTTTTTTTTTTTTTTGGTTTTTTACATGACTGTATAGAAAGATGATTAATCTTTTAAAGAAACTGCATTTTCCACAATCACATGCAGTTTTTGTATTTGGAAGAGGAAGTTGATTGAACCATGCCCTGCGTATTATGCCTGGAATCAGCATTTATTTTGATGAATTGGGACACAATTAGGTGGGAATATCTGTTTCCTAAGGCACTTTTGACACATTATCTACAAATTGTCTGAACATTTTCAAATGATTTTGTATTGTGCTTATCACTCTTATCTCAGTGTTCTGTGTGATGTTGTTGATAACTTGATTTGAAGTAAGTGATCATCCTTGAAGAGGGACTGCTGTGGCTGCTCACAATTTTCAGCAGGTTTATGAGTGATTTTCTTATCATTCTCACTACTAAAGAGGCAACATTGAAAGGCAGAAAAGATGGGTTATATCACCTTAACATAATGTCAAAAAAGGAGCTGAAATTTGAAATGAAAACATTTAATTTATTTAGTTGTGTAATTCCTACCAAAACTGCCACAAAAAGTTGTCTGGATCTCATAAGCATATGTTCAACAAATACTCGGCTTTGCTTTTTGACCATTCATAAATTTCAGTTGTTACCTTAGTCTTACAAAGAGTTTGTAACATATTTAAACACCATCACAGTGAACTTCAAAAAATGGCCAGATAGTTAAAGTTTAAAATGTAAAAAATTGTTGAAAAGACTATTTATCACTGTGCTCATTCTCTGTTTTGGTCTGCTGAAGATGTTGCATCTTTATTTCAGGTATTCAAATGAGTGACTTTGTTAGATGAGGCCCAGATATTGAGCTCTTTTATGAATCAGCTGTTGGTGTTAGAAAGTGGCAGCTTCAGTGTGATTGACCGAGCTGTTTTAACACCAGGCTTCCAAACAATCCATCAAAAAATATAGGCTGTCTAAGACTTTAAACAGAGAGAAAGAAAAAAGCACATTTGTTACAAAGTGGTTTTCTTTTCTGCAGTAAGACATTTTGAAATTTTTTAGAGAAGGAAAATCTATGCAAAAAAAAACCCAAAACATTTTGAGTGTTTTTCACACACAACTCCCCTAACCCATTTACGTCACTGACATTGACATGGTTAATAAAGACAGCAGCAACAATTAATGGCTCTCTGTACTCACAGCTAGTTATCTCTGTCTCTTATCACTAACCCGTTTTCCCAGAATACTATGGACTAGATCAAGGTAATGATTGGAACATACCATTGTGATGAAACTTTGATTTGGTGGTTGTTGTGACCCTTTTTATGTTTGCTTGCAATTGTAAAATAAAAGTCAGACTATTTTTCTGTACCCTGTTGATTTGACCTCCCTCTTTTGATGTTTGGTGTTCTGTCAGTTTTTGATAAGCTGGTGATAGTTACACAACTGAATACCAGTGGAACATTAATCCTATTTTTACTTTCCTGCAAACTGACAACAGCATAGCAGCAGTTTAGAGAAAAAAAAAAAAGCACCATCATCTATATATAATTTAACCAGGCAAGTTGACTCAGAACATGTTCCTTTTTACAACTCTGACCAGGAGAAGGAAGTGCAGTGTGAGGGAACGCTTTAAATAGATGCATATAATTATGTAATGTAAAAAATTTAAAACCTAAACCACTAACAAGCATGGTAGTCCAACTTCATTATTTAACCATGACAGTAGATTTTCCCAACCTACATGGGCGACATTCAGAGGCAGAGCACAAATAGGAACACAACAATTATGGCCAAGTGTACATTTTTGTGACTGTATGTTGCAGCCCATTTCCACATTTAGAACATCCTCGCTGCAGGCTTTTTACTGCCTCACATTGTTGTCTCTAAAAGTCGCACTTGTACTGGATTTGGACATCCGAGGTTATTATAAATGAGGCGTTAAAGATTCCTGTAACTTGACATTTATAGCTTCATGTTATATTCATATTTGTATTACAATGGACAAAGTCAGGTCAACATTGTAATGCCTGTGAGGCAGAGCAAACCACCAGCTTTCAACAGCCTTTGTTTCACAGACCCTTTGATGACCACAGTTAGATACTTGTTTTCTCCAAGAAAATATAAAGGAAGTATTAAATCAGCCTGGAAGCATTTAATTGTTGATAGATAAATTTCTCTATTATGCAATCCACCTGACTTTATCCATGTTATATTTGAATCAAGGTACAGGGATAATTCATGTTCACTTCTATATTGAGTTTTATTGGCTGTTGTTTGTCTGTGTGACATGGCATGTC
The DNA here is from genome assembly GCA_028564865.1 of Zenarchopterus dispar. Lineage (NCBI taxonomy): Eukaryota > Metazoa > Chordata > Actinopteri > Beloniformes > Zenarchopteridae > Zenarchopterus > Zenarchopterus dispar. The sequence goes on along the minus strand of JAOWBL010000008.1, from coordinate 4,889,792 downwards.
TAGCTGTGGTTTGCTGATGCTATTTTTGCATGCTGTTGACAAGCTATGCCAATCGCAATAAAACCAAGCTTGTCAGAGTTGATGTCAAGACTTCAAAACATAGATTACTAGAAAATGTCACATGACATTTTTGAGTTGCTTTGTGTTAACGTCAATGAATTGTGTCATATAAGTTAAAATAAATTATTTAGAAAAGAGATGATCTCAAGATCTAGGTAACTGATCAGAAACTGGTAAGTGCTCTAACAAGCTTGGAAACTGCAAAACCTCTGTGCAAAACCAGCGTATTTGCAGTTGATCTAAAAGTGTATTCTGTTTGTTCTCATGTTTTTGTGTACCCACATCTGTGCGTGTTTTCATGTCGATGCATGTTGTATCTAGCACGGGACTATGAGATTCAGCGGGATTGTATCGAGTTGGGACGCTGCATTGGTGAAGGTCAGTTTGGAGATGTCCATCAAGGAGTCTACATAAGCCCGGTATGTACTGTAGTCTCTGCCTTTTATAGACCGCAAAGCTTTATTTGTTTCACAATGAAATAAATAAACAATAAGACACATGAATATTTTGAACACAGATGTCTCTCCAGTGCCACTGCTGATGATTTTGTCTGGATGAATCTGTTTCTTGCAGGAGAACCCCGCTCTCTCTGTGGCAGTCAAGACATGCAAGAACTCAACGTCAGATAGTGTCAGGGAAAAATTTCTCCAGGAAGCATGTGAGATCCTGTTCTGTATATGATAGCTACATAAAAATATAAGTTTTATAAGCAATATGTAATTTGTAAATTGTGAAACACTCTCTGTGTTTCTCCCTTCAGTGACCATGCGTCAGTTTGACCATCCTCACATTGTGAAGCTGATGGGAGTCATCACTGAAAATCCAGTGTGGATTATCATGGAGCTCTGCACACTCGGGGAGGTACGACATAGTGGTTAAGTTACACTTGTGTGTACATTTTAAAAGATTGTTGGAAGCATCTTTAAAGTACTTGCATTTCGAACCTGAACACTTATTAAGTAAAAAGTACAAATTATGAAGGGAAAACTTCTTGCCGAGAAAAACCCTTTAGATGTTTTCAAGTGTATTATATTCATTTTTGTTTTTCAATTTTTCTCTTACTTTTGAAGTATTTTGAACTTTTGGAACTGTGGTATTTATTTTCATAGGAACTCTCATTCAGATGAATTTTCTTTCTCTTTATTTTTGCATTTTTTTATTTCATCAAAAGTGTTTCTCACATCTTTTTCCTCTCTTCCTGCTCTACAGTTACGATCATTTCTCCAGGTTAGGAAATACAGTTTAGACCTGGCCACTCTCATCTTATACTCTTACCAGCTCAGCACAGCACTCGCTTACCTGGAGAGCAAACGCTTTGTACACAGGTATAAAAGAGCACATGTTGAAGCAGTGCAACCACATACCATCATAATAATGCATTGATCTTTACAGATAATTTATACAAAGTAATTATCACTCCACATAGTTGTTTATACTAATGTAGCTCAGCCATTTGTAAGTGAACATAACTTTATTATAAATACCCACAACCCACTGTTGCCACCTAGTGGACAAAATTGATCAGTGAAACACTGATTCAATGCTAAACGTATCTTTACTTGAGTTAAAAAAAACTGCTCCAGCTTTCAGTATATGGAGTAAATGTCAGCTTGTCTCATTTTTCTTGTAACTCTGGTCGCCTCCAGGGACATTGCAGCGCGAAATGTCTTGGTGTCTACGGTTGACTGTGTAAAGCTGGGGGACTTTGGTCTGTCACGATACATGGAAGACAGCTCATATTATAAAGGTACTGCAGTACAAAATCAACACTTCAGGCACTTGGAAGCTTCTTTGCTTGATCACATGGATCTGAGCTCCATTGTAGCATGTAGAACTTTTATGAAGAGGACCGATCAATGAAGTACAACTCTTCTCTCCTTATTTCTGTTTCTCAGCATCTAAAGGTAAATTGCCTATTAAATGGATGGCTCCAGAATCCATAAACTTCAGACGATTTACCACAGCCAGTGATGTGTGGATGTTTGGTAAGTTTAAGCATCTCCTGTTTTCTTTTTTCAGCTTTGTCCCTTTTATGTCCCAGTTTATTGTTTAATAGCAGCAAGCATTTACATCATCTTTCTGTTCAGTTCTTCACTCTATGCCTGTGTTTTTGAGGCCAATCTGTCTTCTCTTTTGGGGTAATTCGATTTTTTTTTATTTTATGTTGCGTCTGTTCACAGGCGTCTGCATGTGGGAGATTCTGATGTTCGGTATCAAGCCTTTCCAGGGTGTGAAGAACAATGATGTCATTGGTAGGATAGAGAATGGCGAGCGACTTGCTATGCCCCCTCAGTGCCCTCCTACTCTCTACAGCCTGATGACAAAGTGTTGGTCATACGACCCCAGCAAGAGGCCACGTTTTAATGAGCTGAAAACACAACTGAGGTACTAAATGAAGCTTGATTGATAAGTGCTTTTTGTTGCAATTCCGTGTTACTGGATAAGTCTTGATTGTTATTGAATTATGACTTTACTGGCTTTGGCACAAGAGGTAGATGCATTTTACCACTAGGAGGATTCATGGTTCAGTCACTATTTCCTCCACCTGACAGTTTGTTGTGGTCAAACAAGGAATTCCATGTTGAAACTAATACGTTCATTGGAGTGTGAATGTTTGTGTGATAGTGGGAAAAGCAGTATATGGGCTGAAGGCTGTTTAGACTGAGAAATGTTTTATGGATGGTGTAAACATGGGTGAGTGTAGTTTTGACTAATCAGCAAGACTCAGAAAGTTGTGCATGGCTATGGTTCGTTTACCCTTTAATTAAGCTAAAAAAATCTTTAAATTTCATTTAGATCTCTGTTTCTTTTCCTCGTTCACCCATTTGTTTTATTCAGATTAACAAAATAAAAAAATATTCCTTCTATAGAAGACTGATTAAAGAAGTGACAACAGGAACACAGCTATATCAATTTGTGTCACATTAATGCTAATTTTGGTGGGGAAAAAAGTCAACGTCATCATTTTAGACCTGACTTTTTTATATAGGTGATTGTAAGAGTTCGTTTTTACCTCCGTTTTATCTCTCTGAATCACAACACATGTTTTTTCTTTCCTACTTGTAAAGGTGTATTTTGATTTCAGGGACATCTTGAAAAAACCTTTGAGGGGAGTAAAACTCCTTGAAGAGTACAACTATTTTAAGCTTTTACATCTTTCCACCAGCAGGTGTCGCACTCTGCATATAATAAGCATTTTAATGTTTTAGTGGGTTGAGAACACAGTCAGTCTGTTGATATAAAATTACAATTAGTTTAAGAAAGGATTGTTGTTTCATCAAGTCTCTTATCCTCTCCTCACACTTTTTGACTCTTTTGACATTTTATTTTTAAATAGTCTGCTTATGTAAGCAATTGACCAAATATATCATTATTTAAATATTTTTTTAATTTCAGCTACATAGTAAATATTTTAAATTGATCTTATATTCATTATCTAGAATGGACAGTGTATATATTAAAAAAAATTTGCACACTTTTTTGAAATTATGTGTTTTTAAAATGTGAAGACATAAATAACACAAAAATAAATATCAGACTTGTTAAATCTTTAACACAGTATTCTAACAAACAGAAATCCAGAGGAAAAGCAAATATTTAATAACTGAAAACATTTTGAATTTAAAAAAAAATACTACCACAGCTTGATAACGATAACATAAATCTGAATACCTCTCCCCAGCTAAAACTCTGTAAGAACCTTTTTACCTTTATAACAGCATTATGTCTGTGATTGAGATTTGGGCTCTGACTGGGCCATTCCAGGACTTGGATTTTCTTTTCCTGAAGCCATTTTCTGATTGATTTTTTTTTTTTTTTTTAATCTTTGCTTTGAGTCATTGTCATGTTTGAATGTGAATTCCTCTTTATTTCTGACCTTTTCACGGAGAACTGAAGTTTCTTGGTATTTTGACCTATTCATTTCCTATCTATCTTGACAAGTAGCCATGGCCCAGTAAAGAGAAACATCCCCAAACCATAATGTGACCCTTACTTACATACCACTGATTTATTGGTCCTTGTATAATGGTCTTTATTGGCTTTTTCAAAAATATTTATACCTTTTTAGAATTAAAGTACCTGCTAGAAATTCCTATAGTTCCTTTAGGGTTGCTGTTGCTCTCTTGATTGGCTCCTTGATAGGATTTCTTCCTCTCTTAAACTTTGGAGGGTTCTCCTGACTTTGGAAATGTCACAGTGGTGCCATACTTTCTAAAACAAGTCTTACTTAATTTTCATAAAAAGCTGTTTTAGTTCACAGGAGTAATTAACTTAGAGGAGTCCAACAATGAAGCTAAAGAAACACTTAATAGCTCAACCTGTGTAATACTAACAGAGTTTCCACATATTTCTAAAGCCAAGTTCTTGAAAAGCTTTCTTTAAAAAAAATGAAACCCCCAAAAATTGAATCGGATATTTAAATTTTGTTTGAACCTTTATTTAAAAGACAGACGTCATGTTCTATGTGCCAGCGATGAGCCACCATCCAAGCTGTTTTTGTGAAAAGTGCATCTGTGAGGAACTGAGGGGTGTATCAGTGACCGTCACATGGCTGACTTTCAAATGTGTGAAGTAGCACAGGGGGACATAACCAAAAAAAATCATGCTTCTGTGTTTTCAGTCAGGTGATTGACATAAAACATCTTCATAGTCAAGGGATTTGTGTTTTTAACTTGCCTGCCTACTGTTTAGGTCTGTCTCCTACTGAGAAAGTTTGGTTCATCTTGAAGTGGACAATCAGACGATGACTACTAGCACAGGCTGTTGAGCAGCTAAAATCTTGTTTTCGCACAGTTTCATTTTGCAAAACTACAACAGTTATTACCCTCCATTCCCACATAGAAATGTAATTAAAGGAAAGGGGAATGTAAAACAATGGAAAACATTCCTTCCAGGATTTCTATTGTTCTTCTGAGATCTGACTAAAGTCCTGTAGGATTCATATGTAAAGAGTATCTTGCTTTGATAAGCCATTGCAGTGCTCTCTGTACACTACAGAGTTGGTCCTTTTCTAAAATCCTCCTGGACTGTTGTCAGTTGTGCAAAGTGTGTGTATGTGTAAGTATGTATATGTGTGTATGTGTGTGTGTGTGTGTGTGTGTGTGTATATA
>JAOWBL010000008.1:4873745-4884521 GCA_028564865.1 Zenarchopterus dispar | reverse complement strand
ATAATATGGCATTTGATAATAGTGAGAAACTAGTGAAGAAAAACAGCTTGAGCGTAAAAGTGAGTTACCTTCATTCAGCCTTCTGTGCTGCTATCAGCTGGTAGACAGGTCTAAATCCTCAAAACAGCCAGCCTGCACCCCTGCTGTAAGTGTACATGAAACATTCCTGTTTCAGAGCTGTTACTGTATGTTTGCCCCACACCGTTGCCCTCTGTGGTGATGGATGTGTGTGGGGGAGTGGATGAGCTTTGTCCCTGAGTGATACGTGATGGAAAAAAGAGCTTTAATTATACTGTGCTACACATCACTCCTTCAGTCTTCAGAATTTAATTGCATGTTTGATTTCTATGTTTCACAGATATGCATTAATTAAAAAAAAAAAAAAAAGATTTCCATTTAATGTGGATCCAAAGTGTAACCTTTGAAATTACTTCATTTTTAAATTATAAAACATAAAGGAAAATGTATGTGGATTGTATACTGGCCTGAACCTTGTGGAAGTGTTTTTTGTTTGTTTGTTTGTTTTACACTAGTATGTGTGTTTCTTGTGTGTCTCAAGAAAAAAAAATCCAGATCCAGTTTTTGATTCCCTTGGTTACATTTTGTCTTTTATGCATCTCTTTTGACTCTTAGAAAAGTGTTTGTCTCTTCTGTCCTGTGACGCTCCACTCACTCTGACCCCACGTTTGTCTTTCTGATATTAAACTGGATATTCCCTGGGAAAACTCTCTTTCTAGTAATTGACTACCACAAGAAAGCCAGTCTGCTGATGCCGATTTGATCTTCCAAATATGACAAACCGTCTGTCTTCTTATGTGTGAGCTTGTTCACAATCATGATGTGTGTCCCTGTTTGTCGGTCTCGTTGTGTCTGCACACTCAAAACTAGTGAATGTCTCGTCTTCAATGTTTTGTCTTGTCTACTTCTCTTTGTTCTTTCTCCCTCCTTCCTGTTTTTTCCTTTCCTTGTCTTTTTTTATTTATTTGTTTATTTTGACTTTTTTCTATTCCCTTTCCTCCTCCCTCCCTTCGTGTCTTTGCGTCTGTCTCGCTGTCGGAGGTGTGGTCCAGAGAAAGCTACTATGAGAGACTGTGGAAGGTAGCGGCTGCAACGCTGTTGTTATAGAAATGACGTCTGTGTTGCCTCATTGAGAAAAACGTTTCCAGTCATTCAAAGAGACAAAAGTTCTCATCAACTTCCAGTGACTTCATCTCAACCAGCCAACAGAAGAACCAACATAGTGGGTTCACCAAGCACTTCCGTTTTGAGCTGAAAGTACTAGAAAAAGTTGACATCAGTTAATAAAAACTCTTTCTGTGGTCCACAGAATCTTGAGATGAATTGTATTTTAAATTATGTACAACATTAAAAGCCCCATTTGTTACACAGTCTCCTTCACTCATCCTGCTCAGCAGCAGTACAACCAGTACAGTTTGGGCTTGAAAGAGAGGTCTTTGGTGAACACACACACCTGCATCACATCTAACCAGTGATCAGCTGTCCAGAAATATAACAGTTTTTTTTTTTTTTTTTTAACCAAGTAATCCATGGGTGGTGGTGTTTGAAGCATAGGAACAGTATTTTGTGCCAGTTCAACTAACAGCTTGCTGGACTTGCAGCCCAGTGGGTGTTCCCTGTTTTGATTGACAGCTAACCCGGCCACACAAACAGCTCCCAGGGGTTTGTGTGTTGAGTGTTTGAATGTATCGTCCTCTAACATTTAACTCAGGAAAAAGATGATCAAGCATCATACCTGTCTTTTTCTCTCTTCCTTGTATTTCCGTCTTTGTCTGTAGCCGAGTAGACCAGGTTATCCCAGTCCTCGATCCAGTGAAGGTTTTTATCCCAGTCCCCAACATCCTGGACACTACCAGGTTTGTATATGAGCTCCTTTTCTTTGTGTAAAAGCAATTTTCTTACATAATTCAGAACTAAGTATTTAAAGACAAGTGATGCCACAGCAACCAAGTATCTTCATTTTTGTGTCAGATGGCGGGGTATCCCGGCCCTCACACCCTCCCCTCTGTGCCCAGCGCCCTGTACCCTCCGCAAGCTGCTATGCTGGACACACACCACGCACACACACATCCCCGCCACCATGTCCATACACACTCGCATGCACAGCATCTTCCCCAGCCACATGCACAGGACATGGCTTTATGGGGCTCTGTTATGGAGGTAAGACAGAACTTTAACACTCACGAACACACAAGCGAGACTGTATGGTTTTTTTTGTGTTTGTTTTGTTTTTGTTTTGTTTTTTTTTTTAAATAATTTTCTGTCATGGGCAGAGCCAGTACATCATTAATCTGCCTGATTTTTGCTTTGTCTGAAGTCTTTATTGTTTTATGATCTTTATATCTGTCAAATTTGCATTTAAGAGTTAGCAAATAGCGAAAAATATTGTATACAAAATGTTTTATCTCCATACAGATTTACTTGAAAGACAAGGTTTGGGTCCCAGATTACATATATATGTATTGTGGTATAAATCAACACCCCATTGCCTTCATTATAATTTTATTTAATTTTTTTAGTGTGTTTGCTTCCACCATCTCATTTCTGTGTGTGTGTGTGTGTCTGTCTTCGTTTCTCGTCTGTTGACTGTGGGCATGTTTCCCTTCTTGTGTATGTGTTTGTGTTACACCATGTTTGTGTGCATGTCTGTTGTGCTACGCTTGTACTTTTGTTTGCGCGTCTGCGTGCATAGGACTTGGCAGTAGACATGCAGCAGTGTGTAGGCCAGCAGTGCCTGTTAATGGAGGAACAGCTGATGATACAACAGCAGCAGATGGAGGAGGATCAGAGGTGGCTGGAAGAGGAGGAAAGGCTGCTGGTAACGCACACGGCAAACACACGGGAGCAGGACTCACAAGTGACACATGCACGACACAAAGGCTGTAGGTGTTCAGTAGTTTAATACACTACTGCTTATTCCTGTTCTGCTGGCACATGAACAGATGAACAAAGGTTTGCTCACAAACTACAAAAAGCGTTTTGTATTTTTGTCATTTTAAGATAAGTTTCATTTTTAAATAAGCATAAAGATTGAACAAAAATATATCTGCATAGTTTCATCATTTTTCTCCACATGAACGTAAAGCACCATTTTTAACTTATCTCCTGTATCTTTGTTGTTTGTTTTTATTTAGCATGCTTTTTTTTCATGGCATGTTAGATGTCATGCTTACTCGCTGTTGTGCTATTTGTGCTATTCAGTCGCGCTGTTTTTCGGTTCCTTCTTGCATGCTGTCATATTGTTGTAAATACGTTATCTTTTTCAGCGCCTCTTCAGTGCAGCATACTTAATCCTAACCTTGTACTCTGTAATAAACTCCAAAAAAGTACAATTAACTATTTCTCATAAATTAGAGGAAGTCATGCTTGTCTTTTCTACGGACTGCCAAAAAACTAATTTGATATAACTTTGACAGTTTGTGGAGCATTTTTAGAAACTGTAGGGGGACAAAAGTTAGAAAAGTTTAGTAGTTGAATGAAAAGCACTAAATAAATCAGAGGTTATAGTATTACAACTGTTACTGAATTCATCACTGAAATTGTAAATCCATTCAGATTTTATTCTAGACACATTCACACTTTGCAACATTTAGTTACAGTTTAAGATGAGTTTGTTCCTGTTTTCAAAAACCATAGGACTGATTGATTGATTTCTTTATTTATTTGACATTAACAACATGGTACTGATGGTATTAATTGTTTTTTTTTTAGAAACTCTTAAATTGAGCAGTTTTTAGGTTAAAGCCGGTGGCAGTGCCGAGCAACTTTTTAACGTTTCTTATAAAATAGCTTGTTGAGTTATTTTTTTCTGTTTAGGTTGGCACATACAAAGAATTATCAACACTTCAGGAAATCACAAACCCTAAAATATCATCATGAACCAAAACAAAACAGCTTTTCGTCATCGTTGCCTAATTACGGTTGTGAGACACAACAAATACTACACAAAAGTATAAAACATCTATACTGACATGATTGTGCTGCTGTCACTGCGATCCCTGATTTATCTACAATTAGTCCCAGTTATCAAAGGACGTTATTTAAAAGTGTACTGTCTAGAGGATGAAAGAGTTTCACTACTAGGTGATTCTTTTGGATACTTCTCTCTCACATTGTTACCTCAATTATTCATGGGGGAACCATAGCTGCAAGTAATCAATGAATCAAACAAATTTCATGTACAACCGCTTGTCAAATGTGATTGCTTTTTTATATGATATCTCAAATTGGATGATTTTGGCCCTAATAAGGTTTAGAAATATCTTTCTACTGTTATATTTCTGCTACGCATGTGCAGGGTTTCACGACACCAACTTTACTATCAATTCAGTACTGTCCACCACAGCTTCCCCAGAGTGCTTACCTCTGTTGGTAACATTACAAATGTTTGTTTATTGGACTCAGCTATAAATGCAAATTTGCACATGCAAAAAACTGATATTGGCAGAGGACAATTAGGGATTGTTTTCCAGAACAATCCTGTAGGTGCAGCACTTTTAAAGTTTGTGCTACATAGCTGTGTTTTATGAACTTGTATGTTTTATTTCCTGCATTTTTAAGCTTTAAATTTTTCCCCCATTAATCTCACTTGGAGTCTCAGTCATGCTGTCATTTGCAAATATTTTAACTATCATCTCTAATGCTTTAAGAAAATGATTGAAAACAATGTGTACACAAGTAATTTTCATCTTTGCATCCTTACTTTTTATGTCTTGGAAAATGGTTGCATAGAAAGCTGTGAGAGAGACTGTATGTTATTTTTGATAGATACTCGCACTGCCAGAGGTTGGGAAGAGAGAGGAGTGCTTCACGTTTCATGCTGCTTTTTTTTCTGTGAACAGTGATGGAAGTAGCTGAGTGGAGTTTTTACTCAAGAAATTTCCTGTGTGTGTGTATGTGGCTGAGTTTGTAAGCAGGTGTGGCCTGAGTGAATTCCAGGCATAATGATAGGATTTCAGACACTGACAGCCAAGTCAACAGTCTGTCTTTGACCCATAACCACCAACCGACAACACAGAGCATTACTGAAAAGCTGAGGAGGGTGTGTGCATGTGTGTATGTGAAAGAGAGAGAGAGGGAGCACAAACATGTGAAAGTGTGCGCTGTAGGCTGGCTGCGTTTTTATACCACTGTTTCTTCAGAGAGAGGGGGAGGAGAAAAAGAGAAGCGTTTAGGAAAAAACAGTCGACATGCTCACTTACTGACAGATCGTTAGCAGAGTGCTTCATCTGTCCTCCTCCTCCTCTTCCTTTCCTCTCTGTGCGTTTCAGTGTTAGATATAAGTGTGCTGGAGGCAGGAAGCTGCAGTTGATTCTGAAATTTTTTTTTTCTTCATGGAAGAGACGAGCTGACGGACAAAAAAGTATTCAGACACTCAGAGAGGGACAGACTCTGTAAGATCAGAAGATAACTGAGACACGGCACCTTAGACATTTTCGGATACAAACGATTCATCGAGCAACCTTAATGAACTCAGTGGCAATGCTGGTCTTCAAGTCCTGTCTTGGAAAACTGGTATGTGAGAATGGGTGTGTGAAAGGGCAGCTGGTGAGGTGCTCCAGTTTTGATGCGTGTGTATAATTACCTATGTGCAGTTTTGTTTTGAATATGTTTGTATGTATTTATACATACAAACCCATAAAAAAAAATTTCATAAGTCAGAAAAAGGTACAGAAGCTCTTAAAGTCCCAGACTTCTAGAGGATGTAGCTTTATGTTTCAGGCTATGTTTGAATGGTTATGTTGATGATTTTTGTGTATTGCAGTTCAATCATTCAGTCAGTCTAGATGAATTTAGAGTGGGTCAGCCTCTTTGACCAAGGCACCTAATTTTATCCCAAAAATCTTTACTGGATCAGTAAATCCACACTCTTAAGTCAGTGTTCACGCAGCAGTACACTGCTGCAGATTGACAGAAGTGAGCCATAAAAAAGGTTTTGTCTCAAAGAATAACACACTAATGACAATCTTACTCTCTTGTAAAGTCACAAGAAAGGCAATGTGGTTCACTTTTTGTTAGAAAACAAAAGAAAAACAACTCTGCCATTTAACTTAACCGTGATTATTGGTATATATGGCTGTAACGATATGTAAAGCGACCTTATTGGATCTCTAAGTGATTACAGTTTAAAATGAGCATCCTTGAACGTGACTTTTGTCAATATTACTGTTGCTGTCAGAATGACCATTTGTTATTGTTTGTGCTTGTTCAGAAACCAGACACAAGAAGTTCTCGAGGAAGTCTGGACCGAGAGGAAAGTGGACTCCAGCCGCCGGTGCGTTACTTTGTTTGTTTGTTTGTCAGTAGCTGTTTCTGTCTTAGCTGCCATCTTCCCATTTCTACCATCAGTGGTGTGACTGAGAGTACAACTATCCTGTTGGGCTGAGTATAAAACTGTCACACTCTTATCTGTGTTGTTAAAATAGTGACCATTTGCATTCTTTTCTCTGAACCTTTTGTGTTACTAAGCAAGGAAGATGTCCAATAAAGGCAAATCTTAACCAAAACTAGTGTTACACTTGAACTCACTGTGGCATGTGTTTGTTATGATTCGCGCTGCGGACAACGATGCAGGGACAGGAAGTGACCTCCTGGGGGTGGGGTCAGCAATGCAAGGTCAATGCATTCTCACAGCGTCACTAGGTATTAATAGAAGTACGCTGGCATTAACAATTAATTGCTAGCCTAGTCTGTCTATAGTTGTGGTTGTTTTATTGTTCAAATTGTTCAGTTCTGGCAGAACACAATTTGAAAAATTTTCTTCCTTCTTGTATTGACAGTTTCTTGGACGTCCTATAAGTTTCTGGATCCTTTTATAGTTTCATACTGCTGCAGGTCATGTCATATTTCTGTAAGCGTGGCGAGTGCAGAGCTTAATCTTGAGCTTCATGCAATGTCTGGTGTTTCCCTGATGCCAGCAGACGTTGTTGTAGCAGTCTGAAGTTGCCACGGGCCAGATATTTCCGTCTCTGTAATTCATCTCTCTGCATGTCCTCCTCCTCCTCCTCCTCCTCCTCCTCCTCCTCCTCCCATTGAATGGTTGTGGTTTGTGGTGGGAAAATCTCCCTCGTTTGTGCATGCATGTATGTGTAAATTGCACAGCGGAGTATTTTTGGGTGTCGTTGGTTGTCAGACCACAACACTCCGATGGTACCAAGGCTTTCAGAGCCATCTGGGCTGGGTTTTTTTTCCACAGTACTAAAACAACAAAAATGCAGAAATAATACAACAAAATAAATGGAGAGTTTATGGCAGCATTTTTGCTCTTAGTCATCAAATCATAAAGAAACACTGCATGATTATCTTCCAGTTTATTAGCAGCAGCTCTAAGAAACACACTTCTTTATCATCTTTGATCATCACAGAATTTATTTGCGAACAAAAGTGACACAGACCACACAGTAGGGAAAACTGGAGACAAAAGTGGAGCTCCTGTGTACAAATAGAGACTTGGTGTTGTGTGACAAAATTAAACTGGATTCTCTACTCTTTTCAGGGACTGCTGGTGGTTTTTGCCTGTGAAGTTCTAATTTCCTGTAGAGTCTCTGATTATGTCTGTGGCTGTGCACTTGCTAACCCAATGTTTTGTTTGTTTGTTTGTGCAGACAGGAAACCAGCACATATACCAGCCCGTTGGCAAATCAGGTAATAGATATGCTTCCACAGTTCACATAACCGTATAATTCAGTCACATAACCACTATTGTTTTCGTCTCCTCTCTCTTCCTTAATATCCCAAAATATGTAGCTCCCACATATCTATTACATAGCTCTGTTATTCCTCCTCAGTGTACAGATTGTGTATCTGCAGCTTTTCTGTCTTTACCGCAGCAGGTCGAGTTACAGCATGTGTGTGTCAGCGTCTGTCTGCACAGGTTATGGTCTCTTGCTTCAATATGTCAGATCTGATTGTGAACTTTGCAGCTTTTTGTCCTGGTAGTGAACTAGCTAACCACCGTATACGTACACTGACAGCAAGTCAGTGCTCAGAGTGGCTGTTTATCAAACTGTGCTCGACATAGAGAAAATGTAAATAGATTAATCTTGAAAATGTTTTTAGTCATTTTATGCATAATTAATTTCTTTTGCTGTCTGTCTTCTTATTTAGATCTGACATCAGTTCTTCAGCTGATCAGTGCTACTCAAAGATGTTGATAGATTATTATGTAATTCATATGTTAAAAAGGTTATTGGTCTTTTTTTTTTAAAATAGTAATAACGACATCTACAGCTACAGCTGGTGAGGAAGCAGAGAAGTAAAAACTGTGAGTGTGAAGTAATTTATGCATTTGCGGTTCATTTTTTGGCAGAACACTCAGCACCCCCAAAGAAGCCCCCTCGACCCGGAGCCCAGAGCCAAGTGGGTAGTCTGGCGAGTCTAAATACTGGAGATGGCTACAACGATGGAGTTAAGGTACACAACCAAGTAAATTATGGGCATAAGTCTTTACCTTTTAAAAACAAAAAGAAATCCACACTTGCTCTTCTGTGAATATCTGAAACAGAAGGATTCACACTTACAATAATGCAACAGCAAAAAATACATATTGCATGTTTTTAATGCTGACTACATTCATGTTTTCCTTTTTATCTTCTTTTCTTCGGCTGCTCCGTCTCTCCCTTCCCCCCTCCTCCTCCACTCTGCCTTACTGTTGACCCATAGCCTTGGCGGGTAAGCACCACACTGTCTGTGTGTGTTTACAGTGCATTTTGTCTCCTTGTGGTCCATCAGCTCCTTTATTTCGTGGTCCAACTTATCACACTGTTGATGTTTAACACACTGGTTTCATTCCCACAGTCATCCCTGGTGTGTAGATGGGTTTTTAATCACCTTTTTTCTCCAAACTAACATCCTAATCTCACTGGTTTTCTGATAACTGAGCAGTACTAACACTGTGCTTTGACGCTTGATTGAAATTCTAATAATCACTATTTTATACATAGTTTAGTCACAATTTTAAAAGCTTTTAAAGGTTTCCCTTACCGCATTGAGGCACTCTTTTATTTTTGTTAAGTGTGTAAAGATCTTTGCAGCAATTTAGGGATTATTAAGGAAAACCCCACTAGTGTGTAATATATAGTTTTGTTTTGGATCTGCAAAAAAAAGTTAAAGTATGATGGCTGACCATCGTGTGTGCATGGTTGAATTGTTTTTATAGAAGGCCTTTACAAGTAAAGGCATGTGTCTAACTATGTTAAACTAACTTTGTGCTTAAGGACAGATGTGACTCAGAATGGACAGGAAGGAGTGAATATGTCCACAGGAAGATCAGAGTTTGAACATCATCTGTATAAAGTGGACACTGCCACCTAGTGGCCAGAATATAAACTTATGTCTACTAAAACTTGTTTATTGAGGTTCTTTAATTATGTCTCATGGAATTAATCTTGATTTTTGAATTATTTCATCATCATTCATCCACCTTCTCAATACTCATTAATCCACTTATCACTCCAATTTCATAAGTCTTCAGTGTCCTGCAGCACCTGCTCTCACTTATTCTATGTGAACAAATTACCTATATCATCACTGAGGACATTAAGTTTTCTTGGTTTCTACCATTAGATGTGTAGGAAGTCAGATGGTCCCTCCATCACATCCCACACATCTGTCTTCTTTCTCTCATTGTTCAGCTGCAGCCTCAAGAGATAAGCCCGCCTCCCACTGCCAACCTGGACCGCTCGAACGACAAAGTGTACGAGAATGTGACGGGATTGGTTAAAGCTGTGATCGAGATGTCAAGCAAGATTCAGCCAGCTCCGCCAGAGGAATATGTACCTATGGTGAAGGTAACACAATCTCTTCATCATGTGTTTATTCCATTTTCAAAATAAAATGAAAAAAAAAAAAACTGAAAAAACACACAGTATTTGCTTCTAAAATCAAAATGGGAAATAAAGAGAACACTTTTATTTCTGAGTTTTTCATTTTGTGCTTAAATTCAAAATGAAGAAGTTCACATTTTTCAGTCATAAACTGGTTATCTCTGATCTGTTGAGGCTTGTGAATCCGTCTACATTGTAGAGGGCACACATCCAAAGCTGCATCCAACTCACTTGATTATCATGTTGAATAAATGTGAAGTGTAATATATTCTTACCTTTATCATGTTTAGTGAAAAAATATAAACAAATAGGTCATGTATAGTGGTTTTGAACCTATGCTGTAAGTTTGATGAGCTATTTATGCCATATGTAGGCCTAATCAGTGCTCTCTGACCAAGTTCAGTCTCTTCTACTGCAGTTTACAAGTAAAGGCATGTGCTCCGTCTACCCCTCATCTCATTTTTGATTTTCACCCAAGCATTGAACATCACGCCACCTTCCCATGCAGTCAACCATATATTTGGAAAGGCTGATTTCATAACTCAGATGGGCTGTTAATTCAGTGTGTTTGGAGGGCGATCAGTGTCACTGAAGTAGGGGTTTTATTTCAATATACAGACATAGGAATCAGCAGAATAATATCAAACTATGGAATACTCCTGAGCAGGACAGATGTGTGCTCAGCATCAGTTACCATGGTGATCTCGTCAGGGTTGTGACATATTGTTATATTTGTACTTTAGACTTAGCAGTGGGAAACTATTAATTTTGCTCGATGGTAAGATGACACCCTTTTGTTCAGTGAATTCCAGACAACAAAGGAAGGATTGTTTGTGGCTCTTGGTGAAATGATGATGTTTTTTTTTTAAGTCATTGTGTGATTCTGAAGTTGACAGTACTCAGCACCCAACCCAGCCCCTCCTAACGCACAAGT
>JAOWBL010000008.1:4848148-4858328 GCA_028564865.1 Zenarchopterus dispar | reverse complement strand
GGGGGGGGGGGGGGGGGGGGGGGGGGGGGGGGGGGGGGGGGGGGGGGGGGGGGGCACTGATGTGTGAAGAAATTGACTGGGAGGGTTTGAACAGTGTAGCTAAACAGAATCAGCTGGATGTACAGTATCAGTACAGTAAATAAAAACTCTGCAGCTCCTCTAGCTGGAAGTATCCGGTCCTTCCTCACCAGCTGGAAGTGTCCTGGTCTTCCTCACCAGCTGGAAGTGTCCTGGTCTTCCTCACCAGCTGGGAGTGTCCTGGTCTTCCTCACCAGCTGGAAGTGTCCTGGTCTTCTCCACCAGCTGGAAGTGTCCTGGTCTTCCTCATCAACTGGTGTTTCCATTTGTAAGCTGGTTTTAACCACCAGCGCTGCTCGTCCCTGGAGCTGAGTGCGGTTCCCATGCTTATCAGTATGGGTGGCAAACAAGAATGGTTAAAAATATTTATATCATTTTAATCCCACGTAATCAGTTTTTTTTAGCACATTAATAATGCACATTTTTATCATGGCATAATTGTGACTGATTCTTTGGCCCTAAGACAGTTCATCCTTCCCTTGATGTGAAATAATGTGATGCCAGCCACGTTCATTCAACCGTTTCTTCAGTTGGGCTATAATGTAGCACCTGATTTCATTTTCTCTTTGAAAATGAATGTTTTCTTGTATCTCCTAAATTCAGAATTGTTAAGTTATTTAGAGCGAATGACTAAGAATAATGATGCAGATAAAAGTTTGCTTCTTCTCCTGTGTCCCTATGAAGGAGCCCGACACCTACAACCAACATGATCCAAAAATTGTTGGAAATTCTCACACTTCTCGCTCGGTTACAGAAGTGGGTGCTGTCCCTCACATGCACAAGTAGTCTCTTTTTCTTAAAAAATTTTTCGTTTACCCCAGGAGGTGGAAAAAGGAAGTGATCAGATTTTATGCCTTTCTAGAAAGAGGCCCTTACATATACTCTCTGAGATCGGCAAAAGGGGAATTTGTTCCACAAACGAAATCTCCCCGTCCTGCTGTTGGATACAAACAGCCAAAACATCAACAATAATGAAACTATCTCAAGAAAGAAACTCAAGAAAGTAAAAAAGAAGAGAAATCAAGAGTGACTGAATAAGAGACTAAACAAGAGTAAATCTTCGACAATTTTGTAAAAGTAACTTAACCTCTACATCTATATGGGGACCTATCGAGCTAAAAATGGCAGACGTTCCTTTGTGCTGCTTTAAGAGGGTTGTATATTTGTTTATTTCCTTCTTAATTTGTGTTTAGGCCAACACACTAACCAAACAGCACAGAAAATTTTAAGTATAAGCAAAACAGCATGTTAACATCCTGGAACATTAAATAGGAAACATGTGTTGAGTCTGATATACTTTCTTCCTAAATGGGTTGAAATTGGATTTAAAGTGTAAAAATGTCCATATTTAAAAGTTTTGGGATTTTTTTCCTCTTTTCCACGCACTGCACTGACATGATAACTCTCAAGGGTGATGTACTTCAGGACCTAGCATGAGCTCATTTCAAAGAAGCCTGGGATAAAAATGAGGAAACAGATGTACAGAAGATAGTTTTGGTATTCTGAACTAACGCAAGTGACTTGCAGAACTTGCAGATAGCAATGTGCCTTTGAGTGCACGTTTCTCTGTTTAAGAATCATGTGTTTAAAGAAAATCTTTTTTTCCCAATTAATGTGTCCTCACATCATAAGCACGTGGTTATAATATATTTTATGCTTGCATGGTGGCCAAGTGAGACTTTGTAGCATGGCGTCCCCAGTAAACTGCCTGTTTTTGAGTTTTGGTATTGTCGACTTTTAGAAGATATAGTAAGAATCTTCCATTACTTATCTTAACTGAAATGTCAGCTTTCTCTAAACACAAGGTCCAGATTATATTGACAGGATTCTTTTGACAAGTATTCAGTCACAAACCAAAACTTTAGATAAACCACAGCTTTCCCCTCATAATATCTTTAGAGAAACAAATGAGGCATTTCAAGTTCATGCAATTCATTGAGAGAGAAAGTTCGACATCTGTACAGGGTTGTTTGGACATTTCACTCTGAACAAAAGTGGTTAACCGACCAAGACACTGTCATTGTCTGCCCGAAGACCTTCCCACTAAAATGCCTAAACATACATTTTAGCATCTGTCTTACATAAGAAGAAAAATGCTTACTTTAATTGTAAAAGAGTGTTTCTGTACTGGGTTGTTGTCCACTCAGAGGTTGTTCAGGTCAGAAAATGTTTTTTAACTGAGAGCATGAGGTCAGGATCATCCCACTAACAGGAACCCCCTCTCCACCTCCTCCCCTTACATTCCTGGAAAAGGGCATCACACCGGGAACTGTGTGTTTTTGCCACTATTCATCTGTTTTCAGGACCCTTTCCTTGTTGATACGTGTGTTTCATTTGAAGAACGCAATTCAATTTGAAACAGGATATGAGTGAGATTGTGTTATTTTTAAATGTTTTTAAATAAACCTTAGTATGCATCTAAAATATGTGTATTCTTCTCTGTGTTTACACAGTTTCTCTATATGTGTACACCCACCTAGGTCGTTTTACTCAGTGGTCATTTGGACAGCTGGGATGTGGGTCAGGGTGCCATGGACGATGGAGGTGGAGCCATAATTTCCTGGGAGGCCCTGTCACTAATCAAAGACCTAGGTAATGAAGACGGATGCATAGTACAAAATACAGATGATGTGAGGATTGCAGGAATAAGATACAAAGACAGGAGACTTGGGGGGTGGGGTGGGAGTCGGGGTGGATGGGAGTAATCATACAAAGTCTTGTATTTAAATAAAAACTGAACAAAACAAACGAAAAAAACCCCCACAAATGATCCCATATGCTAATGGGTAAAGAAAGAGCAAAAAACAATATAGAGAAAAATGAAGAAGCCAGGACAATTTGTAGACACAAGAGCAGATGAGACAGAAAGGGACGATAAAAGGAGGAAGAGAGACAGGAGGGAAATAACTGAGCACCAAACAGGTCAAACAGACAGAACAAGAAACGAAAAGTCAAGATCAAGGAAAGCGTAGGCCCTAGAATCACAACATTAAAACAACAAAAGACAGAACAGAAGTTATAAAATAAAGAACACGTGACAATCAACAGGAACTCCAGTTCAGGACAGATGAACTTCCACATGGACATGTTTGAAAAAAAGAAAAAAACTGTAGCAAACAGCAGTGAGTTTATACCCGCTGGTAAACATTTTCATGGTTGTTTAACTTCATGCAGCCAGTTTGCTTCAGTCCTCCAATGTTTGACTACTTAACTGTGTGTATGGACAGTGTATGTTGATGGCTCATCCATTAGTGGGAATTCATCACGATTCAGTGGGGTTCCATTCATGAGTAGAGTTTCAGACATACGTAGAAGGAAAATGTGCTTTATTTAACTAAAACCTAGAGTAGGGCATTGAAAAAATGATTTTATGGCTTTGCTGTGAGTTTTCCCAAGTCACAGTTGTAATGTTATTCACAGTCTGGTCCATATAATCTGCAATATGAAGAGATTATAGAAGCCTTTCACCAGTGAAGCCACTTTCAAAGAGATGATAATGATTTTTGTCTCGCACATTGTCTCTTTTAATCAGGCATACTCAACCATATTCGACATGTTTTCTTGGAAATAAAACAGCTCAGATATTTAATTACTGTCTTCCCCTAGCAGGAGTATGGATCCAGTGTGCTGTTAGAAGTTGCTTTCCCCTCCATCGTTTACATTGTTCTCCTTTGACTGACCTCATTTTTAAATATAGCAGGAAAAGCAGCAAAAAGCTTAAATGACAGTTTGGAGCGCTTTTAATGACTGCCCTTTCTTTCACTGTGAGGATTTGGGTTCTTTGTAATACATAATTGTGAACTAAATATGTTTTGAACTGGTCAAAAAAAAAAAAGTGTAACGTTGAACTCAGTGATTCATGGTAATGAAAATAATTATAGCTGCTGTGTCAAACAGCAATCCCTCTCACTGAAAATAACTTTAAAGATGAGTGTGTCCTGAAGTCCACTGAGGCCCCTCCACAAATGCTTTTGTGGTTCATTCTTCTGTGAGAGGTTTCTATGAAACAGGTTATTAGACCTAAATAAAGCAATTAATTTCAAACGTACCTCAAAACTTAAGAATAGTGTAATTATCTATCTGTAAAAATAAAACAAACATGCTGAAATTGTTTTGTGTTAAAAACAATTAATAAAATTAATAAAGAGCTGCCATTTACGCTTCATCCCTCACAGAATCGTCTCCAGACTCAGTTCTCCTCTGACGAGATGTTGTGGAAAAGAAGACGGTTAATGAGTAACTTGGTACTAGTGAATTTTCAGAGTGCACCTGTGAACTGACGATCCTTTAAGTTTGCTCCTAACTATCATGATGTGGGCACAGGGAGTATAGTACCTATTTGCAAACCTAAAGGAAAAAAAAATAGGCAATAATACCTGGAACTGTAAAAGGTCATATCTTCAGTTTGAAGAGGAACCTTGCTGTTGTGGACAGTTGGATTCACTTGAATAAATTTACAACTGGGACTGATTTATACAACAAATACAGGCTCTGCTGATGACTTTTACACTCAGGACTCTCCCTTACCTATATTTATGTAAAGATTTTGTAATTTTATTGTTACTCTAAACCTTTGTGTCTTCTGCTGTTTGAAGGTTTGCGTCCAAGGAGAACTTTGCGAGCTGTGCTCTGGACAGCAGAGGAGCAGGGTGGAGTTGGAGCACAGCAGTACTTTAATCTGCACAAGGTACTGTTGCAGTCTCTTACCGAGGCAGTTGCAAGAATACCCAGTGTATGAGCTGTAAAGAAAATATTGTTCTTGCTAATAAGAAGCAGGAAGGGTCAGAACATTGTGAAAGCAAAATGTAGGAGTGTGGAAATGTGCTTCCAGCAAACTCGAGAGGCCTTGGCTTGCTCCCAGGATTTTCCCTCTGCAAACGATCTATGCAACAGTCCACAGTGTACAGTTTCCTTCTCTGGAGTTTTTGGCTGCCTACCAGGCTCTGACCAGTAATAAACCACATTCTCTAAACCAAAGAAAGAAGGTTGCTAGACTTTTGTGAACAAAAAAGTACAATTTTCACCAATGTACCATAACTCCCCAGAGGGCAGATCCAGTACTTTTGTTTAATGTACAAACAGAATTTAAATGAGCTCAATTATCTAAAGCTGCTGCTCTAGCAGCTCCTAGTGGCTGTTGGAGTGTGCAGCGAGGGCTCTGTCTGGACGTGGATGTGGTCAAATAGTGAAATGTGATTTCCACTGAGCTAAAGCTTCTGTAGTTTTTAATCAAACAAACCTCTCATATTTTTCGGGGTGTGTCAATAATCTTGTATCTATATCTTGGTCATTCCCCTCTTTTATTTGCTCTGTTCTCGTCCCCGTTTCGCTCCCTCTCTGCACGCAGGTGAACATGTCCAACTTTGACCTTGTTATGGAGTCTGATTTGGGTACATTCACCCCAGTGGCTCTGCAGTTTACTGGCAGTGATGCAGCACGAAAGGTGAAATTAAAGGACAACCTATACAAATATTTTTAAAAAACCACAATATTTAATTCATTAAGGGCTTAAAAGAGACAGATTTTGTAGGGTGTACATGTACTATTTTCTTTTCAGTCTAACACCATGCTTACTAGATTAAAAATGTTTAACTTTTTTTAGTATTTGCTCTGTTTATTTGACATCATGACATCTTTACAAAGCCATAGCATTTTTAGTATGCTTTAATAGTTACAGAGTATACAATGGTCATCTAATTTAAAAGCAGGGTCATTTATCTGTGAATTAGAGTTGTGTACATTTATTAAAACTAAACCACCTTTAATGAGCCCTGACCTGATGAAAAGGAGAATGATGAACTGAGAAGCACACTGCTGTGTCCATTTCAACAGGTGATGGAAGAAGTTGTCAAACTTTTGGCTCCCATTAACACAACCAAACTGGAGCCCAGTGGGGAGGGGACAGACATTGCTCCATGGATGGAAGCAGGAGTACCAGGTTAGTGCAATCCTCATCTCAGTGAGTAACTAGTAGCTAATGTTTATATTATTAGAACATTGTGTAAATTAAAAACTTTCAAAAGGTCCCAGAGCTTTGTTTCTAAATTTGAAGTGTGTATATTTAATGCAGAAAAAGTAAAATGGGAAACCCACATCCTGATTTGTCTGGTTCTGCTTAAATGTGACCTTCTGAAAGTGCTGTGCTCACAGAATCACATCCTTACTGCTAAACTAAAAACAGAGTAGGACACAGTATAGAGAAGTGGAACCAGAAACTCCCTTCAAGTTGAATGTTTTGAAATTCTGAAGTTAAAGATGTTCTAAGAATAAAGTTTTATGTAAAAGAATTATTGAGTCAGATATCCAAATCCAGCCATCTGACTGTGTGTGACCAAATATGTACAAGCTTGATGCATGAATACCATAAACTAAGATCCTACTATTCGTATTATTAAAATTGAAGCAACTAAAATCTGTGTTTGGATTTTTTAAACCTTTTTTTAATCTTGATTTTTAAAAAATAATATTCTCTTTTCAAATGTAAGGTTTCAAGTTTATTATTTATCATTTTCAGTAAATTGTTCCTTGCATTTGAATTAATAAAATGTAAATATTCTTCAACTTACATTTTGACCTTAGGTTCAGTTAGCTTTGCATTAAAAACTACTCGTGGAGTTGTTTCAAAGGCTTTGTTTAGTTTGGAGAAGTACATTTCAGAGTCTGTACTTTTTGTCTTTATTTTGAATGAATTAGTTGAATCAGTAGTTCTTGTTTTACTAGTGTTGATTATGTTGTACTTAAAACCAAGGAGTGTTTTTCTAACTTTGGCCAGAGATTCAGCAGTTTAAATATCTTGTCCCTGTTATTTCACAGACCCAGCTCAGGGCAGAATTCTCCACCTCCCTGACTTAATTTCCACCTATTAGCTCCACTCAAAACTTTAAATCCTTTTTTTTTTTTTGCTGCTCCTCAGAAGTGGGGTGTCAATGGTTTGCGTGTGTGTGTGTGTTTTTTTCTCTTGCTTATTAGTTTTGCTTTGAAAATCAAGCACTTTTCAGCAGGTCAAGAGTTAAACTTTGTATGTTTTTTTTTGTTTGTTTTGTTTTGTATTTTTTTCCCCTCTTTTGTTAAAGTTCCTGTTTGTCCCTGCAGACACATCAGCAACAGAGGTTCAGGGATGACAGAAACAAATACTAGTACTTGTCTTGTTGCAAATACTAATACATCATCTATATAAGCAACAGTTCTAACATTATCCTCAAAAACTTAAATAACTGACTATTAAGCTCTGCTTTATAGAGAATGTATGCTGTGCAAGAACCCCATTGAAAATATGATTTTTTTTTTTTTAATTTGGTCTAGTACTTCTGCTTTTACATTTGTATTTGAAACATTGAAGCCATGGCTTTCTCCAAAACTGTTCCTAAATGATCTGCTGCAGTCATAGGAAATGTAAGTATTTGAGAATAAAATGGTAGTCATATAACCACTCCGGTTATATGACTGCCTGGTAGTATTAAGCTAGATGTTCTGTGCTTTCTCATATAGTAATAAACAGCTTCAGGGGTTACTCATTATAATTTGTGTCCAGATTTAATATTGCTGATCTGAAATAAGCATCTTATTTAAGGAGGACAAGAGTGGAGTCAAGTAGCTCGCTCTACCTCCCTAAATCTGGCTGCTATGAATAGAGATGTAAAGACAGGCTGAGAAATGAGCTGGCACTGTAATCGTGTGGTATTTTAGACCAAATCATGTCAAAGACACTTAATCACAACCCCAAGAAATTATCTTAACTGGTAAGAAATAGCACAACAAAAGTCCTTTAACATAGTCCAGCCACTTTCGTTGTTTTCGCTTTAATCCCACATTAATGGTCAAATGTTTAGCATTGATGGTTGTTCCATTGACAGATCTT
This sequence comes from Zenarchopterus dispar, assembly GCA_028564865.1. Classification (NCBI taxonomy): domain Eukaryota; kingdom Metazoa; phylum Chordata; class Actinopteri; order Beloniformes; family Zenarchopteridae; genus Zenarchopterus; species Zenarchopterus dispar. Next base: position 4,850,392 of record JAOWBL010000008.1, on the reverse strand, counting down.
TCTACCAACAATTACAGAAACATTTCCAAACTAGCAAAACTCTTCAAAGCAGTATCATGTTGTGTTGAATGTGCTGGATCACGAATCTTCACAGACAAGCTGCATTCTGAGGGTCCTCCCCACTCAAGTGTGAGTCAAGGTTTCTTAGACATGAGCTCATTAATGCTGGATCAAGGAACCGCTGTTGAGTTTCCAGACCAGAGGTGAGGGTGCAAACACCACAATCTTTGCTGAGCACTTTTGTTTGGATAGCGCTGATATGAATGCCATGTAAACATGTCAGCTGTGAGGACAAAAACACTTCACCAAAAAAATAAATAACAGCTGTGTAATGGCACCAAAATGAGGTGAAACATTCACTAATTATTTCCATGGATAATCCCTAACCTGTACTTTATGTCATGTCCCAAGTAATCCTCTCTCTGAAGGGTCGGACCGAGAGGCCACGTCTTAAAACAGCTGCAATATGAGATGAGCTGCCATCGCTCTCACTGATCTAAATGCAGGAAACAGTGACGCACAAGTCGCCCATGTACAGAGATACCATCTAAAGCACAGAAAACATAACTCAGGGTTGTATTATAATTGTAGTAGGATTAGCAGTGCTTACTTTAAAGCTGATCACTGGTCGCTGCTCTAAAATTTGGAAGATTACAGTCTGACAGAGTAATACGCATGTTTGTAAGTATGAGATGAGAGCAGGGACATGGCAGACTCCTTTGCTGTGTGAGAAGGCGTACAGACTGGATGTAATTACAGCTCGCCTATTCAAACTCTTAACTTCACTTTTAATTAAATCCAATGCATTTAATATGTTGACTTAAAATCAGTGTTAAACCAATTATTCTGCTCATTATGCCCCAACTATCTATTTTAACGTTGACAATTTTACCTTTGCTGCCAATGTTACTCCTCTGTTACATATTGGTGCTAACAATCATCCTTCAAGAGTAAATGCCTAGTGTTTTTGACAAATGCCACCTCTCAGACATGCAGGTAGCAGCAGCTTTTCTTCAGCATCAACAGTTTTGGTATCACTCCTTCAAAGACATTTCTGATGTCAATAACTTCTGTCTGCAGTGATCGATTGACAGGATCTTCAGTCAATGCTGACAGGATGTACTATTTGTACTCATCAGCTGTGAAATAGAGCGATTAGCACCAAAATTATGAGATTTAATGATAGTACTGCTGCATTATCATCTAATTCAGATTTATTTCTCTGAGCCTTTATTTGTACTCTTTAACATTATTGTAATTCTTAATCCCTGTTAGAAGTGTTACTGCTTGTAGGTGATCTACTTAGTCAAATAATAGTAGAAGTTAGTCCAACCAGCTCCGGTTGAACTAACTTCTACAAGCTAAGAAGGTTTTGGAGTGATGGAGGTAGAGTACCAGCACCCCTGATGAGCCTCATTTCCATCGAGTTACTTCCAGACCCCTGAATAATGGCTGCGTGAACAGAAAAACAACTTCAACTCAGGTTTTCCTCACATTAAAAAGCCATAAATGTCCACTCTAAATTCATTTCAAGCATTTTGCAGTGAGGCAATACAATAAAACATCTTACATAAATATTGTGGCAAGTTTTGTTAGTTTCTAAATTTCTTTGTTTCTTGCTTCTAATTAAATACAAAGTTAAAAGGGTTCTTATTAAAGTTCTGCAGAGATGTTGATGAGCTGAAATACGACGAAAAATGAACTGCTGTCTGTTTTCATTAGTGTTGAACCACATAAAACTAAAACCCAAAGTATTTTTACAATCTTAGAACAAGCAAATTAAACTTTAATCACAAGTGGCCACCCATGTCCAGCGATAATGTTGCAGCTTTCAGTAATGACAGTAATTAAGAAAAGGCCAACATTAAAGCCACTGAAGTACGAAGTATGATCACAACATACTTTTAACACTACAGTGGTAGTAACTGCAAGCCCGTGATGCACTTTCATTACCTCTTTAAGCCATAATTATTAAGAGTTGTAACCCAGGTCAAGAATTGTCACCAGATTCAAATTAAGCAAATTGTTGTCAATATCTTACAACAGCCAAAAGCTCATCTCAGTAATTACGGGAGAATCTAGATGTTTTAGGTCAGTTGTGTCTGAAAGGAGAAAGGTTTCATCTTATATCTAGACTCTGAAATGTCAGAATCAGTGCTAATTAAAGTGCAGAGTCATAAGTGCTGGAAAAAAAAAAAAATATATATATATATATATATATATATATATATATATATATATATA